>ML813254.1:102106-112559 GCA_009831015.1 Picea engelmannii | reverse complement strand
CATTTGCTCATATATTCATTTGAAGATAGTCGTTGATTTCATGAAGTACTAACCCACTGCAAGCACATTCTAGTTTTCTTTGTTTTGTCTCGCAAACAGGTGCATCATCAGTGGTCTTATCTCTTTGACTATCTCTTCTTGGGAAGCAATCTGTGAAAGGGGTTTCCTTGACTTAGCCTTTACCCTTTAGCCTTTCTTTAACCCAGATTGCCTTAGGGACATCTCCCTTGGACTTGCCCTCCTAAATAGAAAGAGCTCCCCATCGAGGTGACAGTGGGTGGGGAAGCTCCTGTTACGCCGGTTTCAAGCCCTGACTCAAGCTCTTGGACCTTTCCTACAAACCGAGCGATAACATTACCCATCACCTTTCCCACATTGATTTACATTACAATTTCTTCATTGGAGGATAAAGCAACAAAGGTTTAATGATGTTCTTGGTTTGATCTATGTAATCCAATCACAATGTTGTCTGTTATCGCTCAATTTGTACTTACTCCAAAGGAAAAGCTTAGGGGAAGGCAAATTGGCATAACAGGAGGTTATCCTATCACTGTCACCTCAACAAGATACCTCTTTCTATTTAGGGTTGATTCCCCAGGGGAGACGTCCCCGGTGACCTAGGGGTTTGAGAAGGCAAAGGTTAAAGTGTCTATGAAAGTATCCCCTCTCACAAGTCACACTGATCAGAAAGCCCCAAGGTTTTAACCAATGAAGTCATGAAGTATTAAGATGTACCTTCCCAGAACAAAGCAACAAGAAAGATATCTTTTGCAAGTACAACTTGTTGTTAGTACTTCATAAAATCATGGACTTTATCAATAAAAGCAACAATTGATATATGATGAAGCAAACAGATTTTTTATAACAACAATGTTTATAAGACAATAGCTTCACAATAATGGCTTCACAATGACCAAAAATAATTACTCGACAATAGCAAAGTGCTAGCATTTGTCGAAAACAAATCAAGTAGTGTATAAATCAACTTTACAATTGTTTTTAGGTGCTTTTAGTGATGCAAATTGCAATAGATGGTTGTAGCTTACTTTAGTAACAACAACAAATAGGTTAGTAGATTAGACTATTCTAAGGTTAGGATTAGTTAGTAGAGAGCTTAAGGTAAAGGTTTTGTTGTAGTTTTTGTCAATCACTCAATAGTAAGGCTTAGATCAGTGCTTTTTTAGGGTAAATGGAGTCCTTTTAGGCAACGAAAAATCTTGAAGTAACAAATGATGATAAGAGAACTAGAGACAAGAGGGGTCAATAATTGAAGTGTTGGTATCCCAAGGCATCAATCACCAAACCCTAGGGGGAAAATGGCTACTAGAAAGTAGGTAACCCTAGGCCCTAGTAATTTTCCTCCTTCTTTAGCTCAAAGATGAAAAGATGACAGCTTAGATGAAGCAAAAGGTGCTAGGGTGTTGCAATGGCAAGACCCTAAGCAAAAAGCTTCAAGAAAATCGGTTTTCTAGCATAATCTAGTAGGTGAAGGTTATTAAGGCAAGGAAAATAACATGTGCTTTAGCCTCCTAGGGGTTTAAGCTGGAAAATTCATAATATTAGTATAAATGCAAGATAAATACAACCATAACCATTCAATGAAGAATAATTGCAGAAAATTTACTTACATTCACCAAGAATCATCTAGCAAATAACCTAGTTGAACACCTCCAACAAGAAAAATGACAAAATACTCCAAAATTAGCCTCCTTCAAGAAGTGTGCTCTAAATTTCAGCCAAGTAACGCTAATTAGGGCGCAAATTTCAGACCTCACACTTGTGTGAGTGAAATATGATGAAATAATACAAGGGAAAATCCCTTATTTATACAGTGACAATGACCAAAATTAGGTCAAAAAGGTCGACATCGCCAGTTTACATGTAATATCCAGTTTTTACATTAAATGACAAATTAAAACCCTAAATCAAGCAAAAATGGTGGCATCATGCAACAAAACGTTAGGCCTCCAGGAGAAAAACGTTAGGCCTCACAAGGCCTCTGGATCAAGCCACACGTGCCACTTGGCACATAACTGTCTCCAAACTGTCCATCAAACGTTGGTGACTTCAAGAGTCACAGAGGTGATGTCATGGGTCTTTCAAGGCCAACATCATAGTATGAGAGTAAGACCCCCCTGGGTTCAGGCCTGCCAGGCTGTCTCTCGTGGAACGTCCTCCTCTCTCTCTGGTGCAAACCTATGATCTGTCTCTGCCCCTGGCTGGGGTCTCAACATCCATCTGCTGGGATTTTATCCCTATGGAGGTCTGAACCAATCATCTCCCCATGTGTACCTGTCCATCGGGTGTGGCCCTACAACAACAACAAGTATGCCCTCCATGGGATCATAAGTCATAGGGATCACAGAAATGTCAATCACATCTAATAATCAAGTTATTTAAACATGTGCATAAAACTTCCTTTTCCCAGACAACTGCTCAAAGACGTTATGTTATTCTACAAGTCAGTTTTAGAGAGGACGTCAGGAGGTCCTATTGGGATAATTCTCATTGGACGTGGGATGTTTCCATGTGAAGACAAATCCAGGCCATGTAAGTGGATGAGGTGGTGTAGCGATGTTTGAGCAATGGGTGCAGTGATGACAGGGGAATGTATGGCTTACCTGTGGGTGCCTCTGAAGAGGGTGAGCTGCACCTTGTCATGGATGCTTGTTTCCAAGCCCATTCAATGCCTTTTCTCTTTATTATCTTATTTCTTTTTTCTTTCAAGAGGCTTGTTAGGGGACACTTCCCTGGCGTGGTGACCGATGGTGACAGTGTTACCAACAAGCATTTCACGGAGATGAGAAGGTTGGCTTGTGATGAGACCCCCTTTCTCTTGGCTATGCCACCAAGAGCCACTACCCTGGCATGGTGACCAACTAAATGGTAGTGTCATACCACTACATGCCCATGGACCTAATAGGTTGGCTCGTGATGAGACCCACTATCTTCCAACTAGGTCTTGATTTTATTATTTTATGGGTCCCTCTGTTTCTTGCTGAGAAGCCTTTTATTGCTTTCTCGGGGATCCCTAGGCGAAGCGTCTGAAGGTTTTATTCTTTTGGCCTTTATCTTTTACCAACTACTTTTACCTTCTGGTTCTTTAGCCCCTTCTTCCCACAAGGTAAGGTACAACCTTTTGTTAGCTTGGCAAACCCAATGCCTGAACCAATGTAGGGGATGGATGAGAGGGAAAAAGATGAAAAGTGATAAGTATTGTGGGAATGGATGATGACCTTTCATGAAACCATCCAATGGAAACTCAAACCCTATGGGAACCAACTTGCTAGGGAATCCTGTCATTCCCCCTAGGTGTGGACAAGTGGAAAGGCATAAGATCCAAGCACACGTTAGAAGTAAAAGGAATTAAATGCACGTATTCAAATGTTTTGAGAATCAGAGTGACACATACCATGATACCCAGACTCATTACCTCATGAAGCAAGACCCATTGTTGTTGAAGGACCAGGCCGATGGGATGGATGTTGTTGTTGCTGACAAGGTGGAGGCGTTGAAGATGAAATATGGGCCCTTAAGGGCCAAGCTCAAGTCCATATGGCTCTCGGTACTCCATGTTTAGGACCTATGTACCTCGAGACATAATCTCCTTAATTATCCCTAGGCTAGGGGATAACATCTGGCTCCAACTCGAGGACATGTGCTCACTGTAGAGAGCATGAGAACCTCAACATTTCTAGCATGACCTGTGACATGCTTGATCTCAACAGAATTTATTAGTAATCATTTGGGGTGTGTTATCGCACAATTTTACTTTGATAGAAGAGAAAGTAAATGGAGAGCAAATTGGCATAACGAGAGTCTATCCTATCACTGTCACCTTAATAGGATGTCTCTTTATATTTAGGGTGGTAGGCCCAAGGGAGACGTCCCCGGTGACCTGGGGGTTTGAGAAGGCAAAGTCAAAGTGGCTAGGTAAAGATCCCCTCTCACAAGTCACCACCAATCAAAAATTCTGGTTTTATAACCAATGAAGAGATAATATGTCAAAGTGTACCTGCCCAGAACAAAGCAACAAGAAAACTGTATGTTTGCAAGTACACTTGCTAGTTAGTACTTCATAAAACCATAGAATTTCTTGATAAAAGAAATTTGTTGAATATAATGAAGTAAACAGAAAATTTATAACAACAATCTTTATAGAGAAATACTTCACATTAAATGCCTTGAAAATAGATTCAAAATGACTAAGAATCATTAACCATTGAAATCATAATACTAGCATTTGATAGAAGCACACAAGACAAGGTATAATTCAGCCTTTTCAATTGCTTTTATGAGCTTTTAATGCTACATCTAATGGCTATATCTTACTTTAGTAACAACAATATTGTTAGTAGGTTAGGCTATTCTAGGGTTAGAAAGTGTTAGTAGATTGCTCAAAGAGTAGGTTTTGAAGGTTGTGTTGATCAATTACTCAAGAGAGGATTTAGACTAGTGATTTTAGGGCAAATGGAGTCAATAATGCAACGGAAAATGTTGAATAAAAATGATAATAGGGATTCAAAGACAAGAGAGAATGATATATTGGAGTGTTGGTAACCCAAGGCTCCAATTATCAAACCCTAGGGGAAACTAGCTACTAAGGTGTAGGTAACCCTAGGCCTTAGTAGATTTCCTCCCTCTTTAACTCAATGATGAAGTAAAATCAACTAAGATGAAGCAATGGATACTATGGTGTTGCAATGGCAAGGCCTTAGTTCATGCTTCAAGAAAAATGGCCTTTTGACAATATCTAGTAGGTGAAATCTTTTGAATCTAGGACAATAACATTTGCTAGTCTTCCTAGGGTTTAATCAAGAAATTTCATAATCATAAATGTAAATGCAATATAAATACAACCATAACCATTCAATTAAGAATAATTGTAGAAAATTCACTTACATACATCAAGAATAATCAAGAAAATCCCTAGTTGAACACATCCACCAAGAAGCTTGCCAAAATACACCAAATTTAGCGTCTTCAACAAGTGCGCCTAAAATTTCACCTAAGAAACCCTAAGGAGGGCGTAAATTTCAGTTCTCACAAGTGTTAATGAAAGATCATGAAAAACAAGAGGGAATTTCCCCCTATTTATACAATATTATGACCAGAATTAGGTAAAAAAAGGCCGACATGGCCAGTTACAAATAATATCCAGTTTTTACATTAAATGTCATAATTAAACCCTAAAACAAGCTGCTAATGTGACGTCATGCACTTTTAGGGTGACATTAGGCCCTTTTTGGGCAACGTTGGCCTCCTGGAGAAAAACGTTAGACCTCCTTAGGCCTCAAGAACCTACAACACGTGCCACTTGGCACACAACTGCCTCCAAAACATCCCAAAATGTTGGGTGACGTCATCACCCCCCTGGGTCTAGGCCTGCTAGGTTTTCCTTGGTGAAACCTCCTCCTCTCTCTCTGGTGCAATCCTATGATCTGTCTCTACCCCGACTGGAGTCTCAACATCCATCTGGTGGGATTTTAGCCCCATGGAGGTCTGAACTAATCATCTCCCCATTTGTACATGTCCATCGGGTACCTGTCCATCAGGTGTGGCCCTGCAACATCAACTGATACGCCCTCCATGGGCTCATAAGTCACAGGGATCATAGCAATGTCAATCACATTTAATCATCAAGTTATTAAACATGTGCATAAAACCCCCTTTACCCAGACAAGTGCTCAAACACGTTATGCTAATCTGCAAGCCAAGTTTGGAGGGGACGCTAGGACGTCCTATTGGGTTAATTCTCATTGGATGTGGGATGTTCCTGGGAGAAGTCAAATCCAAGCTATGTGAGTGGATAAGTTAGTAAGGGATTTCTGGGCAAGGGGTGCAGTTATAGCAGGGAAATGTATAGCTTACCTGTTGGTGCCTCTGAAGAGGGTGAGATGCACCTTGTCATGGATGCAATTTTTCCAAGCCCATTCATGCCTTTTTCTTTTATTCTTATTGCTTTTTCTTTCAAGAGGCTAGTTAGGAGACATTGCCCTGGCGTGGTGACCAATGGTGGCAATGTTACCCACAAGCATTTCACGGAAATGAGAAGGTTGGCTCGTGATGAGACGCCCTTTCTCTTGGCTATGCCACCAAGAGCCACTACCCTGGTATGGTGACCAGTTGTTGGTAGTTTCATACCGCTACATGCCCATGGCTCGTGATGACACCCCCTCTCCTCTAACTAGGTCTTGATTTATTATTTTTTATGGGTCCCTTTGTTTCTTGCTGAGAAGCTTTTTATTGCTTTCTCGGGGATTCCTGGGCGAAGCATCTCAAGGTTTCATTCTTTTGGATTTTATCTTTTGTCAGCTACTTTTACCCTCTGGGCTTCTAGCCCCTTCTTCCCACAAGGTAAGGTACAACCCTTAGATATTTGGTCAACCCAATGCCCAGACCAATGTAATGGGATGAATGAGTGGGAAAAAGATGAAAAGTGGTAAGTATGGTGGAAGCGAATGATGGTCTTTCATGAATCCCCCTAGTGGAAACTCAAACCCTTATGGGTACCAACTTACTAGGGCATCCTGTCATTCCCCTCAGGTGTGGTCGAGTGGAAAAGCATAAGGTCCAAGCACATGTTAGAAGCAAAAAGAATTAAATGTGCATATTCAAAGGTTTTGAGGATCAGAGTGACACATACCAAGATACCCGAACTCATTACCTCATGGAGCAAGATCCATTTTTGATGTAGGACTAGGCCGATGTGATGGATGTTGTTGTCGCTGACAAAGTGGAGGTGTTGAAAAATGAAAGGATGGGCCATGCTCAAGTCGATCTGGCTCTCGATACTCCATGTCTAGGACCTGTGGGCCTCGAGACATAATCTCCTTAGTTATCCCTAGGCTAGGGGATAACAGGGTGATGATGTCACCCCCGACTCATATATGGTACAAAAATTGAAAATAAACAAGCATATATACAAATGGAAACACAACTACTCTAGCATGAAATGCAGATGGTATATACAATGAATTCAAATGCCGACCTACCTACCTCTACTTATCTATTGGTTGAATGCTAGGTGTAGTCAAATGGCCAATGAAACCATCCTATCAATGTCTCACCATACCTGCCTCTGTGCTTCATCATAAACCAAAGCAGTGATAAGTTAAGAACCAAAATAACATGAGTTAGCAAATGCATGGCATCATCGAAAACTGTAAATTCTAGCTCATGGAGGTGGGAGGGAGAGACAAAATCATGCCAAGTCATATTCTCGGGAAAGTGCTCAATCCATCTCAGAAAGGGATCGTGAAAAGTCAAAGGTTCAAAAGACTGACTCAAGGAGTTTGAAGGCTGGCTACCTTGGACATCTTCACAATTTGAGGCCTGGGAAAGGACTAGCAAGAACCTAAAGGATGACTGAAAATTTATTAAGGGGAAGCTGGAACACTGTGATAATAAGCTTCTTGTTAAGGTACCCAACCATCCCCTAAAATCCAAAAGGAGGCTTTGTCCTACAGAAGACTTATGATAAAGGATATGTTTCCAAACCATACCCTCAGCGACATAGCGAGGTAAAGTAATCAAAGGGAGGTAGAAAATCTCATCACAAGTATTCTCCTTTAAGAAAGGAATTTCCTTACTCTCATCAGGATCTAAGCACAACGATGGTTGATAATCTTCTTCATAGAATAAATCCAAGTGCTCAAAGGAACTATCATAAAAAAATTCAAGGTATGACCGAAAATTATTAGGAGAGCATAGTATCGGGTCATCCTTGGGTGTCTGAAATTTTTTTGTAACCATGTCATGTCCTTGTTGCCAAATGTCAAATTTATTAGTAACTTCATGTGATAATGGTAAATAAAACTTTTGGACATGACCCTCAATGTCGTAAATGGGATCCCCATCATATCCAATCACATCCCAATTACTCTTCCCGACATGTATGAACTCCTCAATATTATCAACAAAATCATCATCTTCATTATAGCATGAAGGGGTAAAAACATCCAACACTTCTTCACTTTCCACATCATAAGATAAAGAATCATTAAAAATTTGGAAAGGGAAACAACTCATGTTGCTTACTTCTTCTTGTGCAGGGGCTTCAAGTATTTGGATAACTTCATCAAATGGAAGACTTGCTTCTACATCTTCAACTTTATAAGAAGGAGGATCTACCTTGCCCGGGGATTCCATTTCTCCTTCACTCTCTGAATCATAGAATAAGGTATTATAAAAATCCTGAAGAGGAAACTGACTAACCTCATCCTCTTCTTCTTATACAGGAGGAATAGGCTGGTGGATGGCTTCATCAGAGGGAGGAGCACATATTGATACTTCATCATCGTGTTTGATATCTCTAGGCTCTTGCTCTTTAAAGATATCTTTGTTATCTTACGTAGAAGCATGAGTAAATTCTTGTTCTTTCTTGTGGGATTGGAAAACCTCATCAAGATCCTTCCCCTTAGCCTACTGTTGGTCGACGATTTGTTCGCGCTCTTCTTGGAAGTCAGCAATAAAGGTCTCATGGGAAACTAATATCTCCAAACTAAAAGTGTCAGGATTAAAGAGTTGTCTTACCCGAGACAAGGAGATATTTTCCTTGATTCTTTTAGCCATGTTGTGGACTTCATCGAGTGTTCTTGGGCCCTTTTTACTGAGGGGAAACCCTAGATGCACTAAGAGTGCATTGGTATAGAGATGAACGATGTACTTGTCTTCAGGACGATGGCTTTCAAGAATTCGATATAGTATGTCCTCAAACCTATCCTGAAACTGTTTGACATCTTCATTCTCAGTTTGTTTTATATGCTCGGGTCTTTTTAGTAGTACTGGGATGTATTCCAACTTAATACCCCATCTTTTGAGAAAGGTTTCTTCCAAGTGGTCCATAGATGTGATGTTGGCATCAGATAGGTTGTCATGCCACTTTTTAGCATTAGCATGAAGAGTGGAAGAGAAGAGTTTCATTGCCAAGTCTTCAACTTCATCACTGATATGGTGGAGATGAAAGAAAGCCCAAAAATCAGCCATGTGACAGTCAACTCTCTCCCCATCACTACCATTGAATCTAGGGAGCCAATTTTCGTACTTAGGGGGGTATTTTCCTAGGGTATCCCAGGATTTTACTCATGTCCAAGGGTTTGAAGTTTCCCGGCTCCCATTTAGAAGTCATGGTTGGCTTTTTCATTAGTGGAGTCGGCAGATAATTTTCTTGAAATTATCGAAGGGATGAGGGGATCACCCTCAGTGGAGTCGCCGGGTAATCTTTGTAAAGTAAAGGATTTTGAGTAAAGGCTTACCAAGAAGTGTCATATTTGAGGAGAATTGACTCGGTGTTCCCCAAAAATGACGCCAAAATGTTATCGTTCAATTTGTACTTACTCCAAAGGAAAAGGTAAGGGAAGGAAAATTTGCGTAACGGGAGGTTATCCTATCACTGTCATCTCAATAGGATACCTCTTTCTATTTAGGGTTGATGACCCAGGGGAGACGTCTCTGGTGACCTGGGGGTTTGAGAAGGCAAAGGTTAAAGTGTCTATGAAAGTATCCCCTCTCACAAGTCACACTAATCAGAAAGTCCCAGGGTTTTAACCAATGAAGTGATGAAGTATTAAGATGTACCTGCCCAGAACAAAACAATAAGAAATATATCTTTTGCAAGTACAACTTGTTGTTAGTACTTCATAAAACCATGGACTTTATCAATAAAAGCAATAGTTGATATATGATGAAGCAAACAAGTTTTCTATAACAACAATGTTTATAAGGCAATAGCTTCACAATAATGGCTTCACAATGACCAAAAATAATCACTCGACAATAGCAAAGTGCTAGCATTTGTCGGAAGTGTTATCCCCGATATCTAGGGATAACTAGGAGATCATGTCTCGAGGCCCACATGGTCCTAGACATGGAGTACCGAGAGCAGGAGTGACTTAGGCATGGCCCTGGAAGGGCCCATCTTTCTTCTTCTCAGCCAGACTTGTCCTGTCAGCAATACCAACTTCCATCACTACCGGCCTGGGCTTGCATCAGAGAGGGCTCTTGCTCCATGAGGTAATGGGTCCGAGGTATCATGGTATGTGTCATATTTGATCATTATAACCTTCTCATATATGCATTAGGTTCCTTTCATTTCGGATGACTGCTTGGATCTTACACTAATCCACTTGACCATTGTTGGCGTGATTGATGGGGCAACTTAGCAAGCCGATATTCATAGGTTTTGGTTAGCCACCAAGGGGGGTTTGCACAGCCATCGTCCGCTCCCACCATATTATCACTTTTACATCTTATACCCCGCTCATCCATCCCATTCCCCTAGTCTGGCCATTAGGATGACCTTTCAAGGTACACTTTGTATTGTGGGAAGAAGGGGCTAAAGGCCCAAGGGGTAAAAGCAGCTGGTAAAAGATAAAAGCCATAGGAAATAAAACCTAGAGATGCTTCGCCCAGGGGATCCCCGAGAAGGCAATAAAAAGCCTCTCGATAAGAA
>ML813254.1:70333-84250 GCA_009831015.1 Picea engelmannii | reverse complement strand
GAGTACAAATACCCCTATCGCAAATCCCGGGACCTAAGTTTTACATTAATTACCCAGAATTAATTGATTAATTAATCAATTAATTAATTCAGAACCTTAAAAAAAACCTAGCTATACTTGACGGAATTCCGCGAAATTTCGCGCGCTGTCTTACATGGTCATTTACAACATTCCTGAACAATAGCTACCTAGGAATAACTTCATTTGAACGCCTTTCACCACTTTGGAGGATTTATTGGGTGGGAGTGAAAAACTCAAGGGAGATTAACCCGACTGGTTAGGCCACATTAACCTCCTGAGGATAAAAAACACTCAACGAAAGGAACTCTCCTAATGAGGAAACCCTAAGGCAACTGACCTAACATGATCCATGTAGACTTATTACAATATTAACCCACGCAGGGGTGCGGTAATCTCGCTTACAAAATTTTGTGCTGGAGCATCAAATGCCCAAGTAGAACCAAAACTGTCTTTGACATACTTGCATCTGATGATGCATATCTTCATGGCACATGAGTTGACCCCTAGTTGAATAGGCGGTCAACAGAGTCCACACTCCCATATGAGGTGGAGGGTTAAGAAGGAAAGGCACACCTCATGATGAGGGGCCTCACCCAAAAATTTAAAACATTACTAAGTAATGTGTGGAGTGGGGACGTACCACCCAAATGGGGGACGTAACTTCATAACTAAAAATAAAATTAAAAGGTGGGTTAATTAAATGAGTGGGTAAAGTGGGTAGGTAAAGGTTAGGTGGGTTAGATGGGGTCTCCCTCATTAAAATCACACTTACTTTACCTGATTTGGTCCATTATTACAAAATTTACATTTTTCCATGTTCTGGGTTTGGCAATTAAAACCGCCATTTACCAAAAAACTCCTAAAGTGGACAAACAACCTAGCAAAACTTGTCCCACTGAGTTGAAACTTGGTCCACGGGTGTAGGGGATCTCATTAGTTTTTTTTAAAGTACAAATACCCCTATCAAAAATCCCAGGACCTAAGTTTTACATTAAATACCCATAATTAATTAATTTAGAACCTTAAAAAAAACATGCTATATTTGACAGAATTCCGCGAAATTTCGCGTGTTGTCTTACATGGTCATTTACATCATTCCTAAACACTAGCTACCTAGGAATGACTTCACTAGAACACCTTTCACCACTTTGGAGGATTTATTGGGTGGGAGTGAAAAACTCAAGGGAGATTAACCTGGCTAGTTAGGCCACATTAACCTCTTGAGGATAAAAAACACTCAGCGAAAGAGACTCTCCTAATGAAGAAACCCTAAGGCAACTAACCTAACATGATCCATGTAGACCTATTACATTATAAACCCGCGCATGGGTGCGGTAATCCCACTTACAAAACTGTGTGTTGGAGCAAAAAAATGCCCTGTAGAACCAGTTAGTCTTCGACATGTTTGCATCTGTTGATGCATATCTTCATGCTACATGGATTTGACCCCCTAGTTGAAGAGGCAGTCAACATCTGGCTCCACATGGGGACATGTGTTTGATCTTCTCACATGGGACGGAGAGCATACGAGAATCCAACATCTACAAAAGGTGCTCACCAATATCCAACATAAGCATACATATATAAATGAATAAACAACATCTACATAATGAAATAACTATTGTACAACATCTATAAAAATGAAACTATGATACAAAAATACATCTAAGTACATAATCACATAATAAATGAAAGAATACAAAATTGTAATACAAGAGGAGGGTTAGAGATACGTTACAACCGTCCATGCACTGGATGGAATGAAGCCATAAGTGTCTGAAACATCATTGTCTAGGATGACTGACAGAAGACCCCTTCCCAAGTTTTATCAACTTGGAACTTTTTCTTCGGAAAAACCAGCCAGACTTCATGTTCCTTCCTTCCCTCAACCAAACCCTGGAATATGACAAGTCGTGTAAACTTTGAATACTTTGTTGCTCATCACTGTCAAGGTGGGAGGCCAGCCAATACTCATAATGATATGCCATCGTTAAACTGAAGTTGCCTTCCATTTTCCCATTGTTCTGTACAAAGTCCTCTTTTGGCTGAGAGGTCGGAAACAAACATGGCAATGGAACCATTATACTGTTTCCCTCAAGGTTGTCAAGGTTCTCCTCCAAAAAGATTGGTTCCACGGGAGGAGGGTGGGGACTTGAATTATTTAGATACTCAACATTTTCAAACTCAAATTCTTGTACTTTCTCCCAATGAACGATTGACTCATCCATGGATTTATCTGGAATGTCCTCATGAACTTCCTTATCTTTTTCACTGTCAAGCTCAAGTTCATGGGGGTCCGGATAGTCAACATAAGTTTCTGTAAAGTCAGCTTCCATGATCTCAAACTGATCTTTTATGGTCGTGAGTTGTTTGTTCATGGCTTCAAATTGTTTTGCATGGGCCAACTGTATGGCCTCACACTGTTTTGCATGGGCATATTGCATGTTCAAAATGATGTTTTTAAGCTCCTCAATGGGATATGGTGGAGAATCAACCTCTATGTCTGAATTAGTTGTTTCAATAGATAGAAGATTCTTCCTCTTCCATTTTTCCATAAAATCATCAACCAATTCATTGTAAATTTCATCCCAATCATCCCCAAATCTTTCCAAAAAGTCATGTAGAAAGTCTCGTATGGTCTTGATCGAATTATCCTCATCAAGAAGAAACCAATGACTAGCATATCCATCATCCACCAAAAGAGTCCAAGAAAACAACCGCATAAGAGCATCCTCACAAATGGGTGAATTGTCCCAATCATCAATTAATTGCCCAAAGGACTTGACATGAGCACAAGCATCATCACCATATTGAAAATTAAACACATTGTCAAGAACATCATCAGGTATATCATTAGGATAACCAATTATCTCTGAAAAATCAAAAGGTTCCTGGAGGTCACTCAATGAAAAAGAAAAAATCTAGGACCCAAAAGATTACTTAGGATCCAACAAAAATGGAAACATGATAAGTTCATCCACAAACTTTTTCAAGTTCAAGGATGAAACCTAACAAGCCGTGAGTTCCTTCTTGAAGAATACCTTGTAAAATTATTTTTAAAGTGGAGTCGCCAGATAACCAAGTTTATGAAACAAACAGGGGCATCATACAAAGTAAAAACAAGAAGGAAAGCAAAAGTTAGATTATTAAGTTTGGAACAAGAATTGAGTATCAGTGAGTGCTTCTTCTCCAAGAAATTCAAGCAGCCCACAAGGATTGCTCCTTGCAGTATACTTGACAGATTTGTTCAATGGAGTCACCACTTGGAAAGCAATCACACGAAATCAACCAATGCAAGTTCAAAGAATTTTAGTGACTACAGCTTTTTATTATTTAGTTCTAAAAGAATATGTTAAGTTGTTTTGACGAAGGATAAATGACTTATCCCAGCAACGGCGCCAAAGATGTTGTCGTCCTTATACACACTTGCAAACGTGAGCTAAGTCCTGCTCACTTAGTGTGTCCTCGGAGCACAATGCCTAGGTTCAAAGTCCACGCTGTCACTTTGACTTGAACCTCTTCCGTCTAGGCTAACTCCTAGGGAAGCCAAGGGGGGTAGACCCTAGTTACTAGATGAGATTAAGAATTTAATGTTCTAGGAGTTGGTTTTAATTAGTTAAAAGGTTAAGGGGAATCTAGCCTATGATGTCAATCAACAAATCCAATATGCAACTATCTAAGTATGAGAGTCAGACCTTTTCCTAGGGAAACTAAGACTAGTGCCTAAGATTGGGCAATGGGTTCAACTAAGTGAAGGGGGTGTTCGTTACAAGGTAATTACAAGTTACAAAGTATTATTAGATTACAACAAGATAGATACAACTAGACACAAAGAATATATCAGATACAAAACTACCTTAGACTGGATACAAGATATACAAAAGAATGCTTAAGATGTACAGATTAAGACTAAGCTAAATACAAGATATACAATATACTAACACAAATGCTCGCATGTGCAAGAATTAAAGACACTCAAGATAAAGAAATCATCAACACATGAAGCCAAGCATGCTCACAACAGATAGAGTTCTGTTGGACTGCTTTTCAATGGCCAAGAGACGCAAAGCACTCAAGACCCAATCAAGAGAATGCCTCTAGGTGGATGCGCACTTCTTGAAGGATCACACCACGAGTACAAGAATTAATGATAGATAAAAACGTGGAAAGCCAAATATTCCAGATGAAAGATGTAACCACTTAGATATTGTTTCTACAACACGTCAAAGATAGCTTGCATATGAATGTAAATTCAAAGACAGTGAGATCAGTGAGCTTGCAAGTGTGTAATTGTATTACTGATGTTGTAGATTGAAAATTAAATTAAGTGATTAAGTGTGAGATTGATTTTAGCCCTATCTAGGTGTCAACCCAAAAACTCTCCTCCCCCTATTACCAAGTGGTTGTTGGATGCTCAAGAAGTGAGGCAACGAGGCCTACCCTAGCTTCATAGGTCAACCCTAAGGCCGAGTACTCCGAAAAACTTTCCGTGGCTTTCCTCAAAACCTCAGTTTTTAAATGGTGAAGATGGCGAGTTATGGTGTCTTATTAAGTCTAATTAATAAATTTTAGACCTATGAGCTAAATATTGTGAAGTGTGATTGAGTGCTTGTAGCTTGCTCAACAAAGGATTGCCAAAATACTGAAAATTTAGAGATAAGAACGCTGATGCCTTTAAACAAATGGATTGCAAGTTAAATTTTAGTTTCTGGAAAAGGCCTTGGGGACCCAAACCAGAATTAGTGATTGAATTCTTAGATTATTAGATTGCACATGTAAGATATAAGAACTAAAACTAACTTGCGGAATTGTAAAAGATGATTACTTTATGCCTTTATGAAACCATTGTTAGCATGTGCATGTGGAAGATAAAGACTTGAGAAACTGAAACTTGCATGCAACGTAAAATAGAGATCTAATCTAAGCCACCACGGGATCTAAGCTAGCACGTGTTAAGTGTGAAATCTACTCCAGATTATTTTAGCTTCAAGCATGCATGTAGAAATCACAACTAATCTAGCTAAACTTGCAAGGAAAGACAAAAAAGAAAACTAATCTAAACTTGCAAAGTAAAGATTGAAGGAAAGGAAAACAAGTCGCTTGGGTACAACTCCTTTGGGTTTGCGTTTACAATATTTTAGAGAAGAAAGACAGATGAAAAAATGTTACCACTTCAAGGAGTTGTTTTGAGGGTGTGTTGTGTATGAAAATTGAGCAACATACCCTCTTGTCCTGATAAGAACCTGCAAAATCAGCAAGCTATTGCTTGCTGATTTGAGCTGCAACACACTCAACAAAGTTATGAAATTTCTGTTTTTAAGCAGAAATTCCATGCATACAAAAACCAGAGAATTGTATTGATTAAGTGACCAATCTAAGCATGTTAGATACGAAAAACCGAATCTGAAAGAATGAGGAAGAGGGACAAATAATGCTAGTGAAGTGTAAGCAAAGATGAGGGTACATTCATCCTTGAAGCTATCCCAACAACTTCATAGAGGTGACCTGTAAAACTTAAACTAGAAGTGAGATGGAACAACAGATAATATCCTGCATGCATAGACAATACATCATAGTTTCTATTATATAAGCATGCACAAAATATATAGGTGGGCAACTACACTATTGCCTCACATAGCCTAGTAAACTAATTTACTTGAGCAACTATTTACCAAAACACATAAAGACTTAGAATGATATCACCTCACAATGAGTGGCAAATCCAGACTAATCTTGAACGCCACAATATCCTCCAAAGCAGTTTATGTATTATTAAATGGGAAGAGGTTGTAGCATCAATGCTGCTACAAGCTCCTCATGAACCAAAACCAGTGAAGCAGTGTGAAAGTAATGAGAGAGAGAGAGATGGGAAGAATTCAGTAGCATAACAATAATGTCAAGAAACATTTGAAATGAGGGAGTGAGGGGTTTCTTATATAGCCTTGGGAGACCAAGAGACCCTTCTTGGATCATTGACAAGTGTCAAAGATCCAAAGGTGAAGACAACTCAAAGGAAAAACAAACTGAGATGCATGGCTTTTAGAGTGAGGGGAAATGGAAAGAAAGTGAATTGGATGAGGAGAAAGCAAGAGAAGGGAAGCGTATGAGCTAAGACAAGAGTCCCACGCTTCCTTCCAAGGCAGATTCCAAAACAGTGTTTGAGGTTTCCACTTTATGCAAGAACTAAAGCGTAAGTTACCAAGATAAAGCGTGAGTTCAAGAGGGGAAAGCGTGAGGCTAAAGAGGAAAGACGTGAGTGTGGATGAAGGCGTGTGGGAGGATGTGTTGGAAACATTCCTAAGTGGCATACAAATGGTGGAGGAGAGGCCACACATTTAATTAAGTGAGAAACTACATGCTACGTGGGAAAGGGGGCACATCTCCATATGGAATGTGTGGGTTACGTGAGGGAAAGTTTGAGTGCATGAGGTAAAAAGGATTGGAGTGTGGAGTCCATGCTCCCATATAAGGTGAAGGGTTAAGAAGGAAAGGCGCACCTCATGAGGAGGGGCCCTCACCCAAAAATTTAAAACATTTCTAAGTAATGCATGGAGTGGGGACGTACCACCCAAATGCGGGACGTAACTTCATAAGTGAAAATAAAATTAAAAGGTGGGTTAATTAAATGAGTGGGTAAAGTGGGTAGGTAAAGGTTAGGTGGGTTAGGTGGGGTCTCCTTCATTAAAATCACACTTACTTTACTTGATTTGGTCCATTATTACAAAATTTACATTTTCTTATGTTCTGGGTTTGGCAATTAAAACCGCCATTTTCCGAAAAAACTCCTAAAGTGGACAAACAACCTAGCAAAACTTGTCCGACTGAGTTGAAACTTGGTCCACGGGTGTAGGGGGTGTCATTAGCTTTCTTTTGAGTACAAATACCCCTATCAGAAATCCCGTGACCTAAGTTTTACATTAAATACGCAGAATTAATTAATTAATTAATTCAGAACCTTAAAAAAAACCAGGCTATACTTGACGGAATTCCGCGAAATTTCACGTGCTGTCTTACATGGTCATTTACATCATTCCTAAACACTAGCTACCTAGAAATGACTTCACTAGAATGTCTTTCACCACTTTGGAGGATTTATTGGGTGGAAATGAAAAACTCAAGGGAGATTAACCCGGCTGGTTAGGCCACATTAACCTCCTGAGGATAAAAAACACTCAACGAAAGGGACTCTCCTATTGAAGAAAACCTAAGGCAACTGACCTAACATGATCCATGTAGACCTATTACATTATAAATCCACGCAGTGGTGCGGTAATCCCGCTTACAAAACCGTGTGCTGGAGAAAAAAAATGCCCTGTAGAACCAATTAGTCTTTGACATGTTTGCATCTGTTGATGCATATCTTCATGCTACATGGAGTTGACCCCCTAGTTGAAGAGGCGATCAATAGGACCCATGGATTGCAGGGTGGAGCATTTCACTAACTGACAGGGGCAAGTGGACCTTTGCAGGGGAAAGTTGTTTTGACTTTCCATTGGGCTTCAGTGTTGAAGAGAGCACATTAGTTGAAAGTATCTCACAAAGGTCTTGCAGTACCTCATTCTGGCATCAACATGTGCAGTTGATGGTGTTAAAATAATGTAATTGCAACGTGTATTCTTATTATTATTTGATATATTATTCATTGGATCAATCCCCATTGTGGATTGATCATGTCGGCTATTGTAAAATGACCAAATCCCCTTTTGCGGATTGGTCATAATGTAATTGTAAAAGGAAAAATAAGAAGTCAGCCCCAGAATATATCAAGAGGCCCCAAAATATAACAAAGGTGGTTATAACCACCCTGTTGGAGAAGTCGGCCCTACCAGTGAAGAGACACTTCACACGTGCCAGTCTTGTATAAATAAGGAGGCTAGCACCTCACTTAAACACACAACTCACCTTCTCATTTTGAGAGACAAGTTTCAGAATTGCAGTTAGAGAAGACGGAGAGATAATGGCGCATCTTTGGGAGAGGATCTTCTGTATTAGTTTGAGTTATCTCTTGGCATTGTATTGGCTATCTATAATAAGGAAGTTTTGATGGGTTTTCTTCCCCTAGAGGGTTTCCCAGGATAAATGTTGTGTCTCTTGTGATTGTGTATCTCTTAGTGATCTTGTGTTATGCTATTGTTATCTATTGAAATGCAAAGAACTATAATAATGGCTTAAACATTAACATGGTTTCAGAGCCAAGCTGAAGGAAGCATCTTTCACAAGAGTGAAAAACGTCATTGTTGTTGTACATGCAAATTAGGGCTTTTTGACTATGAAGCTTTTCAGCCCTAAAACCACCTAGAAAAGTGCGTCGTCCCCCAAGGATTACTTTGGCACTCTTAGCGCACCTTTTCAGTCGCTGGATCTCCCGGAAAGTGAAACCCTAGTTTTACAAAGTACCAGAAGTACCAGAAAACCAGTGTACCAAAAGTACTAGAGTACAAGAGGTACCGGAAAACTAGAAGCACCAGTCCAGAAATCTGCAGATCAAGTTTGGAGGAGAAAAAGTTGGATTTTCTCAGATCCAAACACACCAGGCTACTCGCCTCAGCCAAGCGCAGCTCCTGGTAAGTTCAAACTTTGATTTTGAGCACTTTCATTTTTTGGTCATTTTCCTAGCTCTAGGTAAAAGATGTTTGCAAGCGTTTAACTTGTTGACAAGCTAGAAGGAGTGGAAAAATTCAGTGCCTAGAAGTTTAGGATTGACCTCATTCTTGAAGAGAATGACTTAGCAAGATTCGTCAAAGAAGAAGTGTCGGAACCCGTCGATGCTGCAGAAAAGGCAAAGCATCAAAAGGACACAATCAGGGCCAAAAGAATCATTGCAGATTCAATCAAAGACCACTTGATTCCCTATGTGTCATCTAAGAAGGCTCCGAAAGAAATGTTTGATGCCTTGACCAGACTGTATGAAGGAAAGAACATAAACCGGAAAATGAATCTAAGAACTCAACTGAAGCATACAAGGATGCAGAAAGGAGAAACGATTTAGGAATATTTCTCCAGAATCTCAGAATTCAAAGAACAATTAGAAACGATTGGAGATACAATAGATGAAGACGAACTCATAATGACGGCCCTAAATGTTCTCACAAGACCTTGGGATGCATTCATCCAAACGATATGTGCTAGAACGGAGAAACTAAAGTTTGATATCCAAGAAGAAACAAGAGTAGGGAATCGTGAAGCATTACTAGCAAGAGATGATGATCAAGCCCTAGCTACTCACACCAAAGGAGGAAGGAAGAAACCTTACTTCCAAAAGGAGACTCATAAAGGGCCTCAACAATCAAACATATTCAATCATAAAGAATCTCATCCAAGGAGATTTCAGAAAAAAGGACAACGAAAGGAAAGAGACTACTCATATGTACAATGCTATCATTGTGACAAGATGGAACATATTGTGAAGTTTTGTCCAGCCATACGAGAAGAATACAAGAGAAAACATAAAAGGCACCACAGCCATGTGCTCGAAGATGAAGAGCCACCCGCAAAGATGATAAGAAAGCAGATCAAAGACCATGTCTTAATCTCGACCCTCTCAAGATCTGTAACACCTGGAGCGGACACTTGGCTCATTCATAGTGGTGCATCCAAGCACATAACGGGACAAAGAAACATTCTCTCTTGTATCTCAGAAAATAAGTTTTCTCATAAAGTGACACTTGGAGATGATTACCAATATTCCATCAAGGGAGTGGGAGAATCAAGCCACAAATTCAATTCAGGGAATTCATTGAAGATGAAGGACGTACTATATGTACCGGGTTTGACCAAGAACCTACTCTCCATTTCAGATTTAGAAAAGAAAGGCTTCAAAGTTGCCTTTATAGATGGAGAAGTTCTTATGTGGGCTAAAGGAGAAACCTTAAATGAAGCAATCATCATTGAAAGTGAAGAAAATGGCTTGTATAAACTAAAAGGTCACTTAGAGGCTGTCATGACCCATGCCATTGAAAACTCATGTGAACTTTGGCATAGAAGATTAGCTCACATCAACTACAAGGTGCTACCATACATATGCAAAGCAGTCACAAGTTTACCAGAACTCAAAGGTGACCATGAAGGCATATGCAATGGATGTGCACAAGGGAAGAACATCAAGAACCCGTTTCCGAAGAGAGACAACAAAGTAGAAGGATTCCTAGAGCTCATTCATTCAGGTGTATGTGGCCCAATTCCATCGTTCTCCATTAGTGGGTATGTATATTATGTATCATTTATTGATGATTATTCTCATAAGACCTGGATATAATTTTTGAAATCTAAAGATGAAGCGTTCAACAAGTTCAAGGAATTCAAAGCCTTGATAGAGAATCTTTCTGAAAGAAAGAATAAGATACTCAGGTCAGATAATGGAGGAGAATATACCTCAAAAGAGTTTGTGAACTTCTGCAAAGATGTTGGGATCAAGAGGGAACTCACTACTCCCTATAATCCCCAACAAAACGGTGTAGTTGAACGAAAAAACAGAACAATAATGGAAGTTGTGAAGACTATGATCCATGATCAAGATCTTCCTATGTGCTTATGGGCAGAAGCAGCAATGGCAATTGTTTATGTGCAGAACCGATTATCCCATAGTGCACTTGGGCTCAAGACCCCGAAAGAGATGTTCACCGGAAATAAGCCAGAGGTAAGCCATCTCAAAATATTTGGCTGCCCAGTATTTGTTCATATACCAAAAGAGAAGAGAAACAAGATGGAACCTTCAGGAAAGAAGGGAATATTTGGGGGATACTGTGAGGTCTCCAAGGCCTTCAGAATTTATATACCAGGTCACCGTCACATTGAGATCAGCAGGGATGTGACCTTTGATGAAGATGCAGCATTCAAGAAATCTGGAAGATGCCAGCTTGAAGAAGTATATGAAGAGGAACCTGTAATCCCCAGTACTGCAATGAGGGAGGTTCCCAGAGCCGCAAAATCAGTGAGGGAAGTCGTAACTTCCCCTGATGAGGAAATTCTAGAAGACCATGATATATCAGAAGTCCAAGAACCTCCTCAGATGACGATCCTCCATAAAAGGAAGCCAGCTTGGGCTATGTTATCACACAATTTGTATTTTAGGTCATAGGCTATAGGATAGAGGACAAACTGGCATAACAGGAACCTTCCCCACCCAATGTCACCTCGATGGGGAGGTTCTTTCTGTTTAGGGAGGTTAGCCCAGGGGAGACATTCCCGGTAACCTGGGGTTTGAAGAGGCAAAGGATACAAGGTTGAGTGTTAAGATTTTCCTCCTCGCAGGTTACCACCAGTATCAGATAATCTGGCTGATAAGCCAATAAAAGAAGTGTAGTCCCTGTTGAAAACACCTGCCTGGAACAAGATAATAAACAAGACAATATGTATATTGCAGGCTATAACTCAAAGGGTTAGTACTTCTTCAACTATCTGATTTAATTCAATAAGCAATGAAATAGATACAAGATGAAAGTCAACATTCTGTTATTTAGCTTATGAAAGATCATCAATTCATCAATATCTATCAAATGACCAAGCCTACAGTATATCCAATCAATATTATGTTCACTAAATGCTTGACGTCATCATTTAATTGCTTATTATTAGTCAAAATCTTTCTGCATCAACTATGACGTCAACCTAGGTTAGCAGTGTTAGGGTTAGTTAGGGTTTCAAAAATTAAAGTTTAAAAGATGGTTTTGTACACTAGAGACTCAACGTTGGAGATTTAATCAATGCCTTAGGGAATATGGAGTCAAAAGCAAGGGCACAAAGTCTCGGGAGGATTAAAACTTAGAGACTGGAAGGTAGGGTTCTATGGTGTTGCAATGGCAGGGCCCTAGAATCAATACCCTAGGGGAAAAAGGCTCACTCTGGTGATGCTTAAGCAAGGCCTCGTGCTCTTTCCTCCTTCTCTAAATACACTTGGCAAAACAGCTAGCTTCAAGGTATAAATTTAAGGGAGAAAGTGTTACAAAGGCAAGGCCTTCAAACCCTAGGAGGTGAAACCCTAGGTGTAGTCTAACTAGGCCTAGGACGTCTCCTCTTTTCAACCTATAACTTCAATGCTAGCTCAGAAAAAAAAAAAAGTGTAGCAACGTCTAGGCAATATCTTCTTTTTTCAATGGCTGAAAACTATTTCTCAACATGGGGACATATAGCAATGACCTACTTGTGTGCTTGCTACCTAGGGTTTTAAAATCAACAAATTTATAAGTAAATGCAAGAATACTAACCTACAACCATTCAATTAAGAAGTTTTGCAGGAAAAACACTTACATATCATGAAGAAAAGCACATGCAAACCCTAGTTGTAAACCTTCCATGAGAGAAATGTCATAAACGCCAAGAGAAATCCTCCTCCAAGAGTAGCGCCTCACTTTTAAACACCAAAAATGCCCAAGTAGGGCGTAAGAAATAGTATCTCACAAGAGAGTGAGTTGTGTTATGTCCAAATGAGGGAAAAACATCCTCAATATATATCAATCCATGACCTTTAATTTATAGAATAGGTCATTAAAACAACTGACAAGGCTAACTACAAAATTTACACTGTTTTTACATTAACTGCTAAGTAAAAGACACAAAATGAGCAAAAGGTGGGACGTCAATCCCTTCTGAGGGAGACATTGGCCCTTTTTGGGCATATCCAACATCCAGAAGTCAGGAATTAGCCCTTTTAGGGCTCCTCTAAGCTGCCACACGTGCCAGTAACTCATCAAACTACCACACGCTCAAGGTGAAATCCAGATCTCCTGGGTGATGTCTTGTCCATCAAGAGGAAAACGCTCCATCTGAAGTGGGTCATCCCCCCTAGGCCAGGCTCGGCCGAAGTGTCCTGGGTGGAACGTCCTTCTCTTCTTCATGTGCAAAGGCTCATCATAAAGTTGTCCTGTCTCTGCCACTGATAGGATCCCAACAACCATCTGATGGGCTCCTCAGCCCCATGGAGGTCCGAGCTAATCATCTCCCCATGTGTACCAGTCCACTGGTACCTGTCCGTCGGGCATGGTTCTGCACATCAAAAAATTCACCCTCCATGGGCTCATTAGTCCTCGGGATCATAGTAATTTCAATCATATCTCATCATTAATTTTATCAAATACATGCATAAAACCCCTAGCATATCCTCTAATAGCTCAAAGATATTACATTGATCTATTATACAAAGTTGAAGAAAAATATAAGGTAAACTATTGGGCCAGTATCCATAAGAAGAAGAAAGTTTCCAAATGACATTATTCAAGCCATGTAATACGAGGTGAAATGGTCTAAGGATGTCCAGACATAGTGAAGACCAAGGGCAGGTATTATCCGTGGGTGCCTTTGTAGGAGGCGAGCTATACCTATCATGGATGCAATTTTTTCCAAGCCCCTTTATTGCCTTTATTCTTCCTTTATTCATTACTTTTTTTCTTTCTTTTTTGCTTCAAGATCTGACCAGAGGACACTGCCTTGGCGTGGTGACCAGAGCTGACAGTGTTACCCACTAGTATTTTTGCAGAAATGATAAGGCGGACTCGTGATGAGACCCCCTTTCCCTTGGCCATGCAACCAAGGGTCATTTCCCTGGCATGGTGACCAGATAATGGCAACGTCATACTGCTAGATACCTATGAACATAATGGGTTGGCTCGTGATGAGACCTCCCATCCTCTTGGTTAGGTCTTGTTTTATTATTTTTCTTTGGGTCCCTTTTGTTTCTTATTGTTAGATTTTAGGGTAAGAATAAAGCAGCAGTCTCTTTTTAAAAATAAAACAAAACTCCTATAGATCTGAGGTACAAAATAGACAGTGGCAGTACAATAGAACTCTGATCTTAAGATTGTAAAGTTATGTAAACTAGAAATCTAGATCTCAACAGAAAAGTAAACCCAGCCTTTAACAGAGATATTTCAATCCTTAATTTTAGACAGCAGAGATCTATAC
>ML813254.1:38361-60952 GCA_009831015.1 Picea engelmannii | reverse complement strand
GGACTTGCATCAGAGAAGACTCTTGCTCCATGAGGTAATTGGTCCAGGTATCATGGTATGTGTCATGTTTGATCGTTATAACTTTCAGATATATGCATCAGGTTCCTTACATTTCTGACAACTGCTTGGATCTTACACTAACCTACTTGACCATTGTTGGGGGGATTAACAGGGTGCCCTAGCAAGCTTGTATCCATGGGTTTTGGTTAGCCACCAGGGGGGGATTTGAAGAGCCATCATCCGCTCCCACCATTCTATCATTTTACATCTTATCTCCCATACATCCATCCCATTCCCCTAGTCTGGGCATTAGGATGACCTATTTGAGGGGTTACACTTTGTCCTGTGGGAAGAAGGGGCTAAAGGTCCAGAAGGTAAAAGCAGCTAGTAAAAGGTAAAAGCCATAGGAAATAAAACCTAGAGATGCCTCGCCCAAGGATCTTTGAGAAGGCAATAAAAGGCCTCTCGATAAGAAACAAAAGGGACCCGAAGAAAAATAATAAAACAAGACCTAACCAAGAGGATGGGAGGTCTCATCACGAGCCAGCCCATTATGTTCATAGGTATCTAGCAGTATGACGTTGCCATTATCTGGTCACCACGCCAGGGCAATGACCCTTGGTTGCATGGCCAAGGGAAAGGGGGTTTCATCACGAACCAGCCTTATCATTTCTGCAAAAATACTAGTGGGTAACACTGTCAGCTCTGGTCACCATGCCAAGGCAGTGTCCTCTGGTCAGATCTTGAAGCAAAAAAGAACGAAAAAAAGTAATGAATAAAGGAAGAATAAAGGCAATAAAGGGGCTTGGAAAAAACTGCATCCATGATAGGTACAACTCGCCTCCTACAAAGGCACCCACAGATAATACCTGTCCTTGGTCTTCACTGTGTCTGGACATCCTTAGACCATTTCACCTCGTATTACATGGCTTGAATAATGTCCTTTGGAAACTTTCTTCTTCTTATGGATACTGGCCCAATAGGTTACCTTATCTTTTTCTTCAGCTTTGTATAGTAGATCAGTGTAATATCTTTGAGATATTAGAGGATATGCTAGGGGTTTTATGCATGTATTTGATAAAATTAATGATGAGATATGATTGACATTACTATGATCCCGAGGACTAATGAGCCCATGGAGGGCGAAGTTTTTGATGTGCAGGACCATGCCCGATGGACAGGTACCAGTGGACCGGTACACATGGGGAGATTATTAGCTCGGACCTCCATGGGGCTGAGGAGCCCATCAGATGGTTGTTGGGATCCTATCAGTGGCAGAGACAGGAAAGCGTTATGATGAGCCTTTGCACATGAAGAAGAGAAGCATGTTCCACCCAGGACACTTCGGCCAAGCCTGGCCTAGGGGGGAATGACCCACTTCAGATGGAACGTTTTCCTCTTGATGGACAAGACATCACCCAGGAGATCTGGATGTCACCTTGAGCGTGTGGCAGTTTGATGAGTTACTGGCACGTGTGGCAGCTTAGAGGAGCCCTAAAAGGGCTAATGCCTGACTTCTGGATGCTGGATATGCCCAAAAAGGGTCAAAGTCTCCCTCAGAAGGGCTTGACGTCCCACCTTTTGCTCATTTTGTGTCTTTTACTTAGCAGTTAATGTAAAAACAGTGTAAATTTTGTAGTCAGCCTTGTCGGTTGTTTTAATGACCTATTCTATAAATTAAAGGTCACGGATTGATATATATTGAGGATGTTTTTCCCTCATTTGGACATAACACAACTCACTCTCTTGTGAGATACTATTTCTTGCACCCTACTTGGGCATTTTTGGTGTTTAAAAGTGAGGTGCTACTCTTGGAGGAGGATTTCTCTTGGCGTTTATGACATTTCTCTCATGGAAGGTTTACAAATAGGGTTTGCATGTGCTTTTCTTCATGATATGTAAGTGTTTTTCCTGCAAAAATTCTTAATTGAATGGTTGTAGGTTAGTATTCTTGCATTTACTTATAAATTTGTTGATTTTAAAACCCTAGGTAGCAAGCACACAAGTAGGTCATTGCTATATGTCCCCATGTTGAGAAATAGTTTTCAGCCATTGAAAAAAGAAGATATAGCCTAGCCGTTGCTACACTTTTTTTTTTTTTTTCTGAGCTAGCATTGAAGTTATAGGTTGAAAAGAGGAGACGTCCTAGGCCTAGTTAGACTACACCTAGGGTTTCACCTCCTAGGGTTTGAAGGCCTTGCCTTTACAACACTTTCTCCCTTAAATTTATACCTTGAAGCTAGCCATTTTGCCAAGTGTATTTAGAGAAGGAGGAAAGAGCACGAGGCCTTGCTTAAGCATCACCGGAGTGAGCCTTTTTCCCCTAGGGTATTGATTATAGGGCCCTGCCATTGCAACACCATAGAACCCTACCTTCCAATCTCTAAGTTTTAATCCTCCCAAGACTTTGTGCCCTTGCTTTTGACTCCATATACCCTAAGGCATTGATTCAATCTCCAACGTTGAGTCTCTAGTGTACAAAACCATCTTTTAAACTTTAATTTTTGAAACCCTAACTAACCCTAACCCTAACACTGCTAACCTAGGCTGACATCATAGTTGATGCAGTAAGATTTTGACTAATAATAAGCAATTAAATGATGACGTCAAGCATTTAGTGAACATAATATTGATTGGATATACTATAGGCTTGGTCATTTGATAGATATTGATGAATTGATGATCTTTCATAGGCTAAATAACAGAACATTGACTTTCATCTTGTATCTATTTCATTGCTTATTGAATTAAATTAGATAGTTAAAGAAGTACTAACCCTTTGAGTTATAGCCTGCAATATACATATTGTCTTGTTATTATCTTGTTCCAGGCAGGTGTTTTCAATAGGGACTACACTTCTTTTATTGGCTGATCAGCCGGACTATCTAATACTGGTGGTAACCTGTGAGGAGGAAAATCTTAACACTCAACCTTGTATCCTTTGCCTCTTCAAACCCCAATTTACCGGGAATGTCTCCCCTAGGATAACCTCCCTAAACAGAAAGAACCTCCCCATCGAGGTGACATTGGGTGGGGAAGGTTCCTGTTACGCCAGTTTGTCCTCTATCCTATAGCCTGTGACCTAAAATACAAACTGCGTGATAACATAGCCCAAGGTGTCTTCCTTTTATGGAGGATCATCATCTGAGGAGGTTCTTGGACTTCTAATATATCATGGTCTTATAGAATTTCCTCATCAGGGGAAGTTACGACTTCCCTCACTGGTTTTGCGGCTCTGGGAACCTCCCTCATTGCAGTACTGGGGATTATAGGTTCCTCTTCATATACTTCTTCAAGCTAGCATCTTCCAGATTTCTTGAGCATTGCATCTTCATCAAAGGTCACATCCCTGCTGATCTCAATGTGACAGTGACCTGGTATATAAATTCTGAAGGCCTTGGAGACCTCACAGTATCCCACAAATATTCCCTTCTTTCCTGAAGGTTCCATCTTGTTTCTCTTCTCTTTTGGTATATGAACAAATACTGGGCAGCCAAATATTTTGAGATGGCTTACCTCTGGCTTATTTCCGGTGAACATCTCTTCCGGGGTCTTGAGCCCAAGTGCACTATGGGATAATCAGTTTTGCACATAAACAATTGCCATTGCTGCTTCTGCCCATAAGCACATAGGAAGATCTTGATCATGGATTATAGTCTTCACAGCTTCCATTATTGTTCTGTTTTTTCGTTCAACTACACCGTTTTGTTGGGGATTATAGGGAGTAGTGAGTTTCCTCTTGATCCCAACATGTTTGCAGAAGTTCACAAACTCTTTTGAGGTATATTCTCCTCCATTATCTAACCTGAGTATCTTATTCTTTCTTTCAGAAAGATTCTCTGTCAAGGCTTTGAATTCTTGAACTTGTTGAACACTTCATCTTTAGATTTCAAAAAATATATCCAGGTCTTATGAGAATAATCATCAATAAATGATACATAATATACATACCCACTAATGGAGGACGATGGAATTGGGCCACATACACCTAAATGAATGAGCTCTAGGAATCCTTCTACTTTGTTGTCTCTCTTTGGAAACGGGTTCTTGATGTTCTTCCCTTGTGCACATCCATTGCATACGCCTTCATGGTCACCTTTGAGTTCTGGTAAACTTGTGACTGCTTTTCATATGTATGGTAGCACCTTGTAGTTGATGTGAGCTAATCTTCTATGCCAAAGTTCACATGAGTTTTCAATAGCATGGGTCATGGCAGCCTCTAAGTGACCTTTTAGTTTATACAAGCCATTTTCTTCACTTTCAATGATGATTGCTTCATTTAAGGTTTCTCCTTTAGCCCACATAAGAACTTCTCCATCTATAAAGGCAACTTTGAAGCCTTTCTTTTCTAAAGCTGAAATGGAGAGTAGGTTCTTTGTCAAACCTGGTACATATAGTACGTCCTTCATCTTCAATGAATTCCCTGAATTGAATTTGTGGCTTGATTCTCCCACTCCCTTGATGGAATATTGGTAGTCATCTCCAAGTGTCACTTTATGAGAAAACTTCTTTTCTGAGATACAAGAGAGAATGTTTCTTTGTCCCGTTATGTGCTTGGATGCACCACTATCAATGAGCCAAGTGTCCTCTCAAGGTGTTACAGATCTTGAGAGGGCAGAGATTAAGACATGGTCTTTGATCTGCTTTCTTATCATCTTTGCGGGTGGCTCATCATCTTCGACCACATGGATATGGTGCCTTTTATGTTTTCTCTTGTATTCTTCTCGTCTGGCTGGACAAAACTTCACAATATGTCCCATCTTGTCACAATGATAGCATTGTACAGATGAGTAGTCTCTTTCCTTTCGTTGTCCTTTTTCTGAAATCTCCTTGGATGAGATTCTTTATGATTGAATATGTTTGACTGTTGAGGCTCTTTATGAGTCTCCTTTTGGAAGTAAGGTTTCTTCCTTCCTCCTTTAGTGTGAGTAGCTAGGGTTTGATCATCATCTCTTGCTAGTAATGCTTCATGATTCGCTACTCTTGTTTCTTCTTGGATGCATTGTTCCCATAGACTATCAAACTTTAGTTTCTCCGTTCTAGCACATATCGTTTGGATGAATGCATCCCAAGGTCTTGTGAGAATATTTAGGGCCGTCATTATGAGTTCGTCTTCATCTATGGTATCTCCAATTGTTTCTAACTGTTCTTTGAATTCTAAGATTCTGGAGAAATATTCTTGAATCGTTTCTCCTTTCTGCATCCTTGTATGCTTCAGTTGAGTTCTTAGATTCATCTTCCGGTTTATGTTCTTTCCTTCATACAATCTGGTCAAGGCATCAAACATTTCTTTCGGAGTCTTCTTAGATGACACATAGGGAATCAAGTGGTCTTTGATTGAATCTGCAATGATTCTTTTAGCCCTGATTGTGTCCTTTTGATGCTTTGCCTTTTCTGCAGCATCGGCGGGTTCCGACACTTCTTCTTTGACGAATCTTGCTAAGTCATTCTCTTCAAGAATGAGGTCAATCCTAAACTTCTAGGCACAGAATTTTTCCACTCCTTCTATCTTGTCAACAAGTTAAATGCTTGCAAACATCTTTTACCTGGAGCTAGGAAAATGACCAAAAAATGAAAGTGCTCAAAATCAAAGTTTGAACTTACCAGGAGCTGCGCTTGGCTGAGGCGAGTAGCCTGGTGTGTTTGGATATGAGAAAATCCAACTTTTTCTCCTCCAAAATTGATCTGCAGATTTCTGGACTGGTGCTTCTAGTTTTCTGGTACCTCTGGTACTCTGGTACTTTTGGTACACTGGTTTTCTGGTACTTCTGGTACTTTGTAAAACTAGGGTTTCACTTTCCGGGAGATCCAGCCACTGAAAAGGTGCGCTGAGAGTGCCAAAGTAATCCTTGGGGGAGGGCGCACTTTTCTAGGTGGTTTTAGGGCTGAAAAGCTTCATAGTCAAAAAGCCCTAATTTGCATGTACGGCAACAGTGACGTTTTTCACTCTTGTGAAAGATGCTTCCTTCAGCTTGGCTCTGAAACCATGTTAATGTTTAAGCCATTATTATAGTTCTTTGCATTTCAATAGATAACAATAGCATAACACAAGATCACTGAGAGATACACAATCACAAGAGACACAACATTTATCCTGGGAAACCCTCTAGGGGAAGAAAACCCAGCAAAACTTCCTTATTATAGATAGCCAATACAATGCCAAGAGATAACTCAAAATAATACAGAATATCCTCTCCCAAAGATGCGCCATTCTCTCTCCGTCTTCTCTAACTACAATTCCGAAACCTGTCTCTCAAAATGAGAAAGTGAGTTGTGTGTTTAAGTGAGGTGCTAGCCTCCTTATTTATACAAGACTGGCACGTGTGAAGTGTCTCTTCACTGGCAGGGCCGACTTCTCCAACTGGGTGGTTATAACCACCTTTATTATATTTTGGGGCCTCTTGATATATTCTGGGGCCGACTTCTTATTTTGCCTTTTACAATTACATTATGACCAATCCGCAAAAGGGGATTTGGTCGTTTTACAATAGCCGACATGATCAATCCACAATGGGGATTGATCCAATGAATAATATATCAAATAATAATAAGAATACACTTTGTAATTACATTATTTTAACACCATCAACTGCACATGTTGATGCCAGAATGAGGTACTGCAAGACCTTTGTGAGACACTTTCAACTGATGTGTTCTCCTCAACACTGAAGCCCAATGGAAAGTCAAAACAACTTTCCCCTGCAAAGGTCCACTTGCCCCTGTCAGTTAGTGAAATGCTCCACCCTGCAATCCATGGGTCCTGTTGACCGCCTCTTCAACTAGTGGGTCAACTCCATGTAGCATGAAGATATGCATCAACAGATGCAAACATGTCAAAGACTAATTGGTTCTACAGGGCATTTTTTTTCTCCAGCACACGGTTTTGTAAGCGGGATTACCGTACCACTGCGTGGATTTATAATGTAATAGGTCTACATGGATCATGTTAGGTCAGTTTCCTTAGGTTTTCTTCATTAGGAGAGTCCCTTTCATTGAGTGTTTTTTATCTTCAGGAGGTTAATGTGGCCTAACCAGCCGGGTTAATCTCCCTTGAGTTTTTCATTCCCACCCAATAAATCCTCTAAAGTGGTGAAAGGCGTTCTAGTGAAGCCATTCCTAGGTAGCTAGTGTTTATGAATTATTTAAATGACCATGTAAGACGACACGTGAAATTTCGTGGAATTCCGTCAAGTATAGCCTGTTTTTTTTTTAAGGTTCTGAATTAATTAATTAATTAATTCTGCGTATTTAATGTAAAACTTAGGTCACGGGATTTCTGATAGGGGTATTTGTACTCAAAAGAAAGCTAATGAGACCCCCTACACCCGTGGACCGAGTTTCAACTCAGTCGAACAAGTTTTGCTAGGTTGTTTGTCCACTTTAGGAGTTTTTCGGAAAATGGTGGTTTTAATTGCCAAACCCAGAACATAGGAAAATGTAAATTTTGTAATAATGGACCAAATCAAATAAAGTAAGTGTGATTTTAATGAAGGAGACCCCACCTAACCCACCTAACCTTTACCTACCCACTTTACCCACTCATTTAATTAACCCACCTTTTAATTTTATTTTTACTTTTGAATTTACATCCCCCATTTGGGTGGTACGTCCCCACTGCACGCATTACTTAGTAATGTTTTAAATTTTTGGGTGAGGTCCCCTCCTCATGAGGTGTTCCTTTCCTTCTTAACCCTCCACCTCATATGGGATCATGGACTCCACACTCCAATCCTTTTTACCTCATGCACTCAAACTTTCCCTCATGTAACCCACACATTCCATTATGGAGATGCGCCCCCTTTCCCACGTAGCATGTAGTTTCTCACTTAATTAAATGTGTGGCCTCTCCTCCACCATTCGTATGCCACTTAGGAATGTTTCCAACACATCCTCCCACACGCCTTCATCCACACTCACGTCTTTCCTCTTTTGCCTCACGCTTTCCCCTCTTGAACTCACACTTTATCTTGGTAACTTACGCTTTAGTTCTTGCATAAAGTGGAAACCTCAAACACTGTTTTGGAATCTGCCTTGGAAGGAAGCGTGGGACTCTTGTCTTAGCTCATACGCTTCCCTTCTCTTGCTTTCTCCTCATCCAATTCACTTTCTTTCCATTTCCCCTCACTCTAAAAGCCATGCATCTCATTGGTTTGTTTTTCCTTTGAGTTGTCTTCACCTTTGGATCTTTGACACTTGTCAATGATCCAAGAAGGGTCTATTGGTCTCCCAAGGCTATATAAGAAACCCCTCACTCCCTCATTTCAAATGTTTCTTGATAGTATTGTTATGCTACTGAATTCTTCCTATCTCTCTCTCTCTCTCATTACTTTCACATTGCTTCATTGGTTTTGGTTCTTGAGGAGCTTGTAGCAGCATTGATGCTACAACCTCTTCCCATTTAATAATACATAAACTACTTTGGAGGATACTGTGGTGTTCAAGATTAGTCTGGATTTTCCACTCATTGTGAGGTGATATCATTCTGAGTCTTTATGTGTTTTGGTAAATAGTTGCTCAAGTAAATCAGTTTACTAGGCTATGTGAGGCAATAGTGTAGTTGCCCACCTATATATTTTTTGCATGCTTATATAATAGAAACTATGTTGTATTGTCTATGCATGCAGGATATTATCTGTTGTTCCATCTCACTTCTGGTTTAAGTTTTACAGGTCACCTCTATGAAGTTGTTGGGATAGCTTCAAGGATGAATGTACCCTCATCTTTGCTTACACTTCACTAACATTCTCTGTCCCTCTTCCTCATTCTTTCAGATTCGGTTTTTGGTATCTAACATGCTTAGATTGGTCACTTAATCAATACAATTCTCTAGTTTTTGTATGCACAAAATTTCTGCTTAAAAACAGAAATTTCATAACTTTGTTGAGTGTGTTGCAGCTCAAATCAGCAAGCAATAGCTTGCTGATTTTGCAGGTTCTTATCAGGACAAGAGGGTATGCTGCCCAATTTTCATACACAACACACCCTCAAAACAACTCCTTGAAGTGGTAACAGTTTCTCATCTTTCTTTCTTCTCTAAAATATTGTAAACGCAAGCCCAAAGGAGTTGTACCCAAGTGGCCTGCTTTCCTTTCCTTCAATCTTTACTTTGCAAGTTTAGATTAGTTTTCTTTTCTGTCTTTCCTTGCAAGTTTAGCTAGATTAGTTGTGATTTCTACATGCATGCTTGAAGCTAAAATAATCTAGAGTAGATCTCACACTTAACACGTGCTAGCTTAGAGCCCGTGGTGGCTTAGATTAGATCTCTATTTTACGTTGCATGCAAGTTTCAGTTTCTTAAGTCTTTATCTTCCACATGCACATGCTAACAATGGTTTCATAAAGGCATAAAGTAATCATCTTTTACAATTCCGCAAGTTAGTTTTAGTTCTTATATCTTACATGTGCAATCTAATAATCTAAGAATTCAATCACTAATTCTAGTTTGGGTCCCCAAGGCCTTTTCCAGAAACTAAAATTTAACTTGCAATCCATTTGTTTAAAGGCATCAACCTTCTTATCTCTAAATTTTCAGTGTTTTGGCAATCCTTTGTTGAGCAAGCTAAAAGCACTCAATCACACTTCACAATATTTGGCTCATAGGTCTAAAATTTATTAATTAGACTTAATAAGACAACATAACTCGCCATCTTCGCCATTTAAAAACTGAGGTTTTGAGGAAAGCCACGAAAAGTTTTCCGGAGTACTCGGCCTTAGGGTTGACCTATGAAGCTAGGGTAGGCCTCGTTGCCTCACTTCTTGAGCATCCAACAACCACTTGGTAATAGGGGGAGAAGAGTTTTTGGGTTGACACCTAGATAGAGCTAAAATCAATCTCACACTTAATCACTTAATTTAATTTTCAATCTATAACATCAGTAATATAATTACACACTTGCAAGCTCACTGATCTCACTGTCTTTGAATTTACATTCATATGCAAGCTATCTTTGATGTGTTGTAGAAATAATATCTAAGTGGTTACATCTTTCATCTGGAATATTTGGCTTTCCACGTTTTTATCTATCATTAATTCTTGTACTCATGGTGTGATCCTTCAAGAAGTGCGCATCCACCTGGAGGCATTCTCTTGATTGGGTCTTGAGTGCTTTGCGTCTCTTGGCCATTGAAAAGCAGTCCAACAGAACTCTATCTGTTGTGAGCATGCTTGGCTTCATGTGTTGATGATTTCTTTATCTTGAGTGTCTTTAATTCTTTCACATGCGAGCATTTGTGTTAGTATATTGTATATCTTGTATTTAGCTTAGTCTTAATCTGTACATCTTAAGCATTCTTTTGTATATCTTGTATCCAGTCTAAGGTAGTTTTGTATCTAATATATTCTTTGTGTCTAGTTGTATCTATCTTGTTGTAATCTAATAATACTTTGTAACTTGTAATTACCTTGTAACGAACACCCCCTTAACTTAGTTGAACCCATTGCCCAATCTTAGGCACTAGTCTTAGTTTCCCTAGGAAAAGGTCAGACTCTCATACTTAGATAGTTGCATATTGCATTTGTTGATTGACATCATAGGCTAAATTCCGCTTAACCTTTTAACTAATTAAAACCAACTCCTAGAACATTAAATTCTTAATCTCATCTAGTAACTAGGGTCTACCCCCCTTGGCTTCCCTATGAGTTAGCCTAGACGGAAGAGGTTCAAGTCAAAGTGACATCGTGGACTTTGAACCTAGGCATTGTGCTCCGAGGACACACTAAGTGAGCAGGACTTAGCTCATGTTTGCAAGTGTGTATAAGGACAACAACATCTTTGACTCCGTTGCTGGGGATAAGTCATTTATCCTTCGTCAAAACGACTTAACTTATTCTTTTAGAACTAAATAATAAAAAACTTTAGTCACTAAAATTCTTTGAACTTGCATTGGTTGATTTCGTGTGATTGCTTTCCAAGTGGTGACTCCATTGAAAAAATCTATCAAGTATACTGCAAGGAGAAATCCTTGTGGGCTGCTTGAATTTCTTGGAGAAGAAGCACTCACTGATACTCAATTCTTGTTCCAAACTTAATAATCTAACTTTTGCTTTCCTTCTTGTTTTTACTTTGTCTGATGCCCTTGTTTGTTTCATAAACTTGTTTATCTGGCGACTCCACTTTAAAAATAATTTTACAAGGTATTCTTCAAGAAGGAACTCACGGCTTGTTAGGTTTCATCCTTGAACTTGAAAAAGTTTGTGGGTGAACTTAGCATGTTTCCTTCTAGTGGTGAACAACGTTCTAGTGGGCTTATGTTTTGGTAACTATATAGGGAAATCATTGTAAATGACCATGCAAGACATCTTAGAAAGTTTCGCGGAATTTCGTCGAGTCTAGATTAATTTTTTTTAATTAATTAATTTTTAATTAAATTTTCCTAAGTTTGGAGGTTTAATTATTTAATTCATTGATTTTTTTTAGCAATAATTGTAAAAACTGGATCCTTGGAATTTTGATAGGGGTATTTGTGCTCAAAAGAAATGGAATAGCACCCCCTACATCCATGGACCAAGTTTCAGCTCAATCAGACAACTTTAGCAATGGGTTTTTCCACCCGGAGTGTTAGTCAGTTTAAAACAACAATTTTAATTGCTAAAGTCCAAACATGGCAAGATGTAAAAATTGTAATAATGAGTTAGATGATGTGAAATGTTGAAATGATGGTTAGAGAGAGACCCCCTAAGCATAACCTTAGACTCCCAACCTTTTTCAACCTTGTTTAACCCCTTACACCACCTCCACACTAAAAAATCATGCCCCCCTTGGGGGATTGACGTTTTTCTCTTTTTAATTATTTTGTGATATGAGTGTGGCCCCCTCTCTTGAGCTTTCACTTCATTTGGCCCCTATATCACCCTTAGAGGTGTTCCCTCTTACTCCACCTCACCCATCCTTACATTTGGTTTGATTTTTGACCATGTGGAGAGCTCTCCAAGAGAGTTACGCCCCCCTTTATGTCTCTAGAATGGAAAATTCGTTTTTTATTGTTGAGGCTCTTTCTCTTGCCCTAGCACGGATCCCACAAGCTCCCTCATGAAGTTTTGTGTGATCCCAACCCACCTCACTCATCTCTCACCTCTCATTGCCTTTCCCTCATCCCAAGTGGTGCGCCCTCCAAGAGAAGTGCACCCTCCCTCTTCTAGAAATTCCACAAATAATTTTTAAAAAATTATTTGAGCCTCTTCATTTGCCTTGGAAAAAATCCCATGCCTTCTACATGCCCTTGGATCTATCCAAGTAATTTTTCTATTTTTCTATACCTTAGATCTATTGTGCAAACCCTAAGGGGTGCGCCCTAGCCTAGAGATCTACTCCTTTGCTTGATGGTGGACACTTGCCTTAGATCCAAGAGAGATAGGTTTTCCTCTCCAAGTATAAATAGATCTCTTTTCTCCTTTCCAACTCACCATATCTTGAGCTATTGTTATGCTACTTAATTTTCAACTCTCTCTCTCTAGTCATTCATTCCATTTCATTTCCATTCTATGCTATATGGTTTTGGAGTATTTTTCTCCACAACCATTTTTCTTGAGTAATACAAATATTGGAGAAACTTTGGAGGACAACAAGAAGACTAAGGCGTATGCTTCTTTTTCTTATGCATGGGAGGTAATTTTGTATTGGTGTTTTTAAATGCTTGCAACACTAGATCTTAGGTAAAGTGTTATCTAAGAAGATCTAATAGGGCGTATGCTTATTGGGTTTATATATATCGATGTGTTAGATTAAATAGAAGTGTCATTTAGTTTCAATACATCAACATATTGTCTATTGTATGCATGTCGTTTGAAGAGATCTTGCAGGTTTATCTCTAGGGTTTCATTGGGAACTCTTTCAAGGAGAAGGGTCACTTGAAGCTCTCACATACTCCATTTCTCTAACCTTATTGCTCCTCTTCTATTATTATTGTTCACTCATTCCATTTTCAGCTAGCATATGATTGTTTAAGTAGGTCAAAATTTTATCAAATATAATATCTTTTATTGTGGAAAGTTCTTGCCCTAAAAAGGCAAGGGTTTCCTTAACTTCTTTTGGTTGTGTGTAGCCATTCTAGCAAGCAAAGCTTTCTGATTTTGCAGGTATATCAGATTTGGTTGAGAGCTTTTGGCTGCCCAAAAGAGACACACACAACACTTCAAGACCCTTTTGGGGATTTGATAGCTATATCTCAACCCCCCTTTTCATTTTCTAGCATTTAAGTACACTTTTTCTCCTTTTTTGCTTGTTGTTGAAGCTCATAGTGTAGGAGGGGAAGTGGTACGGCCTCCTCTCTTTTGTGAGCTTTGGGATAGGTAGGACATGGGCTAGATCTGATTTTTCCACTTTTTTGAGTTTCTCTTAGCTTGGCCGTGAGGTTTTAGAAGGTGTGGGCACCTTCCCAACCTCGGTCGTGGGGTTTGATTGCTTGTTAGTAGTTTAGATGGTAGCTTAGATTTTCTCTCTTGCTCTTGTTTCATGGTTTTCCCTAATTGCTAAAATCTTAAAGAACTTAACCTAATTAAGCATATCTAATCTAATCACCTACCTAGTTGGGAGAGGAATACCCCAAATAGGTAAGGCTAAGTGTTGATGCTTTATGATATGATGTGATGTGATGTGATCTATGGTTTAATGTTTTACATGCTTATGTTCTAGATCTATAGCATTATCTTAAGTCTATTGGGCAACACACCTAAATAATCTAACTAGATATTGCTTAGTTTCATTTCAAGCTTCTTATATCTCTTTCTTATGCACATGGTTTAAATCTTAATGCTTCAAATATCTTAAGTGATTAACAAGTAATTGGTTCTTTCTCTTTATTGCTTATATCTATTGGAAGCCATCTACTTGGGCTTGAATGTTTAATGGTTAAGTAGGCAAACACTTTAAATTTTCTTTTATCTCTTTAAGGCAAGTTGTTCTTGCCATAGATCTCTTGTTTCATAGCAAACTATTGTTGTGCATGTGATAGTATCTTTACTTTTTGAGCCATCTTTTTATTTCCTTTACATGTGTTGATATACTCAATTGTTTAAGCTTAAGACAACACACTAATAAAGCTAACAACAATTTCGGCCATATTACTAAATTGCACCTAAAAATTGCTTTAAAATCTTCTAAACACTCTAATAACCACCTAAAAGTTTACCTAATCAACTTATATACATAATAGACTACTTTAGGGTACCTTAGACCACCATCTTCACCATCTAAAACGGGGCTTGAGGAAAACAACGGAGGGTAGTGGCAGGGGACTACCCCGTGGCGCACCAGGTGTGTGTCCTCTTCGGGAAGTACTCTTGTTTTGGGCTGACTGGTTCTGCTAGGGTTGGCCTCGTTGCCATACTATCTTGAGCATCCAACAGTTATTTAGCAATAGGAGGAGGAGGCTTTGGTGAAAGCTAATTAAAACTTGATAAATTTTAAGAAAATCTTAATAATTAAACCCTAGACCAAACCTAATAGAATACTTGGGGGTTTAATAATCAAGAGTGTGAATCATCTTCAATAATCTTCATAACAATTGTGCTTAACTCTTCTAAATCTTTGGAATTCGTTAATGATCTAATGTGTTGATGATGATCTCATATATGTGGTGATATGTTTTGTTGATTTAGTCTTTTATATCTTGCACACATAAGAAGATAAACATGGTTAGCTTCCTTTGTATCATTTGTATCCTAGAATTCTTTATTGTAAGTAATTGTACATGATATCATTCATTGATTTAATTGATTCTGTTGTAAACTTGTTACTAATTTGTAATTTTTTGTAAAGAAACACCCTTGAACATAGTTGACCACTTGCCCTTTCTAGGCACTAGTCTTAGTTGACCAAGGGAAAAGGCTTTCTTTTCATGCTAACCCTTGCATCTTGCATGCTTGCCTTAACATCTTAGGATTAGAATCCCCTCTAACCTTAACAAATTAAAATTAACTCCTAGAACCTAACTCTAACACAACTAGTAACTAAAGTCTACCCCCTTTGGCTTCCCTAGGAGTAAGCCTAGACAGAAGAGATTCCAGTCAAATGGATAGTGTGGGTTGTGAACCTAGGCATTGTGCCTCCAAGGACACACTAAGTGAGCTGGACTTAGCTCACGTTTGCAAGTGTGTATAAGGATGAAAACAATCCTAATAGGCTGACCCATGATGAGACCCCCTATCCTCTGACTAGGTCTAGTTTTATTGTTTTTCCGGGTCCCTCTTATTTCTTGCTGAGAAGCCTTTTATTGCTTTCTCGGGGATCCCTGGGCGAAGAATCTCGAGGTTTTATTCTTAGGAATTTATCTTTTACCAACTTGCTTTTACCTTCTGGGCCTTTAGGCCCTTCTTCCCACGAGGTAAGGTGCAGTCTTGAAGATAGGTCAACCCAATGCCTGAACAAGGGGAAAGGGATAAGTGAGCAGGAAGTAAGATGAAAAGGTGGTATTATGATGGGAGCGGATGATGGCTTTTCAGAAATATTCCAGTGGAAAACCAAAACCTACAGATACAGGCTTGCTAGGGCACCCTGTCAATCCCCCCAAACATGGTCAAGTGGGAAAATGTAAGATCCAAGCAGTTGTTAGAAATAAAAGTTATCAGATGCATACATTTAAAGGTTTTAATGATCAAATGTGACACATACCATGATACCTGGACTAGTTACCTCATGAAGTAAGAACCTCTTTTGATACAGGACCAAACCGATGGTGATGGATGCTACTACTATTGACAAGATAAAGACGACGGAAGAAGAAAAGGTGGGCCCTCTAGGGTCATGCTCAAGTCAATGTTGCTCTTTGTACTCCATGTCTAGGACCTGTGGGCCTCGAGACATGATCTCCTAGTTATCCCTGAAAAGTGGGGAAAACATCTGGCTCCAACTCGGGGACATGTGTTCACCATAGAGTGCATGAGAACCTCAGGATCTTTGACATAACCTGCAAACCTGCTTGATCTCAAAAGAAGCATAAGTAACAAAATTTGGGATGGTAATGCCACCCCAGCATACATATATATATAGAGAGAGAGAGAGACTGAAAGAAAACAATCAATAGATGTAAATATGTGAAAGCAAACTAACATGCAATGCAAATGGTATAATACATGGATGTAAAATGCCTACTTACCCGCACTTACCTGTGAAGTCAGGTTCCCCCACCCTGGTGGGGTTTGAGGAGGTGCTCGTTGATCGGTAATGGGCACCTTCTTCCTTCCAAAGTGGATAAATAGTATGAGTCATCAACTGATTCTCTTCGAACTTTGAAAGGTCTGAGCCATGATTGAGTGCTTCCTTTGACATTAGTTGGCTCTCCCTTTTGGGTGTCCCACATCCATACTACGTCTCCCTCCTTGTATTTCTTGATCTTATATTTGGTTGTTCCTTGGACAACCCTGGTGTACTGTGTAGAGGGAGGAGGATGGGCTTCTGCTGTAAATACCTGTTCATGAGACAGATGAATTTATACGTCATCTTCTGGTCTTTTCAGCATCTTCACAGTCCCGATTTCCTTGTCTTTAAATTCATCTAGGAGTTGTCGGTACTCTTCCTTTCTGGGACATTTGATTTGATCAAAATCCTTCTCTGTAGCGAAAGGCATATCTTCAGGAGAATATTCATGAAGGGTTGGTATGACCTTATCATGTTCCTTGTCACTTTTGACTGGGAGATTAACTTCTTGCACATGGGTCTCAGTTATTGGCTCATTTAGGAGACGACCAATTGTTCCATTTTTCAGAGGGAATTCTATAAAAGAGAGGTCCATCTCAAGGGTACCACCCAACATTGATGCAAATTTCTTGGACAATAACTTCCCCCACACATCTGGGACGTCTACTATCACGATGTCAATGTGGATCACTTTCTCAGGGTATTCTTTAAGGCAAATTTCCACATTCTCAACCACTCCACGTGTGGGGATGGCTTTAGATTCGAAACCACATACATTTATGTAAGGGCGTGTCACTTTCAACCCTAACTTTTGCATGACTTTGAACGACATTATGTTGGCACCTGCCCCTGTATCTAACATGCAGTTGTTGAGGCTTTTGTCTTTCATTATTAAAGTCATGAAGAAGGGAGGGTTCTCTCCGTATTGAACCCTAAAATGATCGACTTGTAGCATGATAGGGGGGTCCATGGGTTCATCCGATTCTTGAAAGAAAGTGTCAAAGCATTCCTTGATAGATGGGAACATAATGGCTTTTCTTAGGGGAATGTTTACATGCATCTTAGATAGTGCCCCTTCAAAGTCAAAGTTCAGGTGAACCTTCCCAGCCTCAGATGTTTTGGGAAGAAGTACTTCCAAAGGTGGGGGCTTTGTCTGGTCGGCAGTAGGTTGGTTCAACTTCTTTCTTCTGTACACTTGAAATTCTTGTTTCTTTAGCTTCTCTCGTGATTCCTGGTCTAGGTTGTTTATTACCGCCATCCTTGCTGACCTGGCTTATTCTTTCACGGATTCTTGATGCTCTACGTCAGTGATATTTATTTGAGGACCTTCCATGAAGTGGTCCATGTTATTCACTTGTTGATGGCCATTATTATTGTAAGGACACTCATGCTCCCAATGTGCTTCACTACATCCTAAGCACCAAGGGTTTTCGTCCACAACGTTAGTAGGGGCCAAGGTGTTTGGGACTTCTTGCTCATTCTTTGGCTTATAGAATTGATTCCCCTTTTGAATTTGCCCTTTGTATGGGACCCTGGGCGCTTGGCTTTGGAATCTTTCCAAGTTTACTATCCTGCTCATCATTTGTTCCTGATTTTTTATGATACCATCCATAGAGGCTTGCAAATTGGCTATACTGGCACAAAGGTCTGAAGTGGGCTCAGTCTTGTGGACTAATTTTGGCTTGGTGTCCATTTTTCCCCTTGGATTAGTGAAAGGCTCGATCTTGGATGAGAGGAGGTTTCCCTCTATTTTAGTAGCGAGCTCTTGGGATTCCTGAATGGATTGAGGGTTTTTATCTCTGAGAAGATACCCCAATTGGCCATTGAAAGACCTGGTGTAGATGTGGATGAGGTAATCATCTTTTGGATGATGGCTTGTAGGGATCCTTTGCAGCAAGGTCTCAAACCTAGTATGGAACTCCCGAATAGATTCATTTTCATATTTTGCAAGGTTATTTAATCGGGTGAGGAGCATGTTAGGATCTTTTTTGATACTCCATCTTTTGAGAAAGACTTCTTAAAGTTTGTCCATGGTTTTAATGCTACCATCGGGAAGGCTTAGGTACCAACGCCTTGAAGCATCATAGAGGGTAGCGGAGAACAACTTCATGACTAAATCTTCAGCAACATCACTAATGGGATGAAGCTGAAAAAATGCCCAAAAGTTGTTCATGTGCTCTTCGGCACTGATTGCATCGATACCAGTGAATTTGGGCAACCACTTCTCATACTTAGGTGGCATTTGTCTAGGGTATCTTGGTATGGCTGACATGTCTAGTGGTTTGAAAAGAGTAGATGACCATTGTCTTTAATTGTTAGTTGGGTTAGCTGTGGTGGTGGTCCCTGAACTAGACATGGTTTTCAAAGGAAGGCTCTTTCCGAAAAGTGATTTTACAACAGGAGAGCTCTTGGGAGGCTTCATTCTGAAAGATAAAGGAGGATTATTGAACCTCTTTTTGGTTTGTGGATTCGCCAGATAGTTTACCTGAAACTACCAAAGAAAAAGGAAACACCCTAGTGGAGTCGCCAGGTAAGCTTGTAAGAAAAGAGTCTCTGAGGCAAGGCTTACCAAAAAATTGTCATCTGAGGAAGGTTTGACTCAGTGTTCCTCGACAACGGCGCCAAAATGTTATCGCACAGTTTATAGCTAGAATAAAAGGCTATAAGATAGAAGGCCAAACTGGTGTAACAGGAACCAATTCCACCCAATGTCACCATAATGGGATGGTTCTTTCTTTTTAGGGAGGTTAGGCCCAGGGGAGACGTCCTTGGTGACCTGGGGTTTTGAAAGGGGCAGAAGGCTAATAAGACCAAGATAAGGTTTCCCCCTTTACAAGTCACCACCCAAACAGATAGTCCGGCCAAAGGCCAATAATGAAACCAAACCCCCAAAGAAGTGTACTTTCCTAGAACAAAGCAACAACAAATTGATATGTGCAGGCTATTCAATGGGTTAGTACTTCATAAGACTATCTGACAAATATATAAGCAATATGGCAATAAATGTTGACGGAGTCAATGTTTATCAATATCAATGAAATGTTATAATTCGTCACCAATAAATATTGGAACAATGTAGCATTCAATGTAACCAATCAACACCTCATTCAATAAATGCCTAAACCATCATTCAATTGCTCTTAAAACAAAACGTTGTTGCATTAAAGATGAAATAACCAATGATGACGTCAACAACTAGGGTTAGAGTAGTTAGGGTTTGAAATTCAAAGAGTTTTGAGAGTGTTGTGATCAATGTTTCACTTCAGCATTGGAGGACTTTAGATCAATGCCTTAGGGTTTAATGGAGTCAAAGGTGAAGGACGCAAGAGTTGAAGGATGGAAAATTTCAAGGACTAGAGGGAAGAGTTTTGAGGTGTTGTTAAGTCAAGGCCTCAAGATCAAAACCCTAGGGGAGAGAGGCTCACTCTGGTGTTGCTATAGCAAGGCCTCGTGCTCTCTCCTCCTTCCAAGAAAAACAGCTAGCTCAAGAATACAGTATATAACCAAAACAAGAGGGTTTGATGAGATAAGGTGTTGCTACAACAAGGCCTTTCAGCAAACCCTAGAAAGAGTACGGCCCTAGTGTAGTAAACCTAGGCCATGGATGTCTCACTCTTCTTGGCTTCAAAATAGTACGGCTAGCAAAGAGGAAGAGGAAATAGGAGTGTAGCTATGGCTAGGATCTTTCTTTCCTCAACAAAGACCCCTACTTGTGTGCTTGTCCCCTAGGGTTTTGATTCAGAAATATTCATAAACATATGCAAGAAATTAAACTACAACCATTCAATCAAGAACTTTTGCAGAAAAATACTTACAATTCACCAAGAAATAACCATGCAAACCCTAGTTGTAACACCTTCCTTCAAGAGAAACACCATAGAATGCCAAAAATGTCTTCCTTCAGCAAGTGCGCCTCACTTAATAGCCAAATACCCAAGATAGGGCACAAATTTCAGACCTCTTTATTGAGTGAATGAGTGATGATGAAAAAATGAGAGTCAAAATCCCTCATTTATACAAAACCTTGACCTAATTTTACATTTTAGGTCAGGTAAAAAGGTCGACAAGGCCATAATATCAAATCATATTGTTTTACATTAAATTGTCAATCTAAAACCCTAATCAAGCAAAAAGGTAAGACATCACCTCTTTCTAGGGTGATGTTAGGCCCTATTAGGGCAAGTGCAGCCTCCAGAAGCAAGATGTTAGCCCTTTATGGGCTCCTCTAAGCTACCACACGTGCCAACTGCCCTGTCCATCTGCCAACATGCTCATGATGACGTCATAAGCCTCCTGGTGATGACCTAGGACATCTAGAGCCAACATCCCAATGAAAATGGGTCAATCCCCCTAGGTCCAGTTGTGTCAGGGTGCCTCTAGTGGGACGTCCTCTTCTTCTCCAGTGCAAAGTCTCTAATCAACCTATGTCCTGTCTCTGCCCCCTGATGGGGTATCAACATCCATCTGGTGGGCTCTTTAGCCCCATGGAGGTTCGAACTAATCATCTCCCCATGTGTACCAGTCCAAATGGTACCTGTCCGTCGGGCATGGTCCTACATATCAAAGGCTACGCCCTCCATGGGCTCATCAGTCACAGGGATCATAGCAATGTCAATCACATCCTAATACACACTTGCTAGCGTGAGCTAAGTCCCGCTCACTTAGTGTGTCTTCGGAGACACAATTTCTAGGTTCCAAGCCCACACTGTCACCTTGACTGGAACCTCTTCCTTCTAGGCTTACTCCTAGGGAAGCCAAGGGGGGTTGTCCCTAGTTACTAAATGAATTTTAAGATTAATGTTCTAGGAGTTAGTTTTATTTGATTATAGGCCAAGGGAAAACTAGCCTATGATGACAAGCAGCAATGCAAGTGCAAGTCTAATCTGAATGCAAAGTCAACCCTTTCCCTAAGTCAACTAAGGACTAGTGCCTAAGGTTGGGCAATGGGGTGTGTCTCAAACTTCCTCCTCCCCCAAATAACTGCCCGGTGCTCAATATAGTAGGGCTAACGAGTCCCTACCCTAGCTTCCAAGGTCAGCCCGCACCTAGTAAGAAGTAGTCCCGACACAGGATCTCCCCAATGAAACCACGGGACGGTTCCCCACCACTACCACCAGACTGTCCTTGAAACCCGTTTTAGATGATGGAGGGAGGTGATTAAGACCCCTAAAATGTTGCTAAGAGTTATTAGGACCCTCAGGTGGGTCTTTAAGGTGTGTTGGGTGTATTTTAGCAAATTTTAGACCCTTTTATTTTAACTTTTTAGCGTATGGCCGTGAGCAAAAGTATGTAAATTTGAATGCTTGAAAATGTATGAATATACCACCATCAACATGTAAAGATATTTGAAAATTATAGCACAATGTTTAAACCATCAAGATAAGCATCACATGAAAGGACTTGAATGATAATAAACAATAAAACCATGAACCATCACATGTGATATGCTAGCAAATTGAAATGAGAGATTAAGCTTAAACACTTGAAAGACTTAAACCATAAGCATGTGATAGGTGATGTAAGAAATATGCTTGCAATATGTTTAGAGTGTGAGAGCTTGAAAATTTGATTAGGCCGTGAGCATTATGTGTGTTTAACCATCAACATTTAAACCATAAACATCAAATCACATGTGTGCAAGATGAGTGTGTGTTGAACCATAAGGATGTCGTGAGCACTTAAGTGTTAAACATGTAAAGCACGAAACCATAAATGAAAATATGTGAGGTGCTAGAAATAACACTAGGCCGTGAACATCAATTGAGTGTGTGGGATGTGAGCATCAATGTGTGAATAGGCCGTGGGTGTTAAGCAAATAGTGAGGCTGTGAGCAAAAAGGTACTAAGCCGTGAGCACAAAGTGACTTAGGCCGTGGGCTTTAAGATGTGAGCTTAATGTGCTTCAAAATGTGCTCAAAACATCAACCATCACCACATATGAGTTATTCTAAGTTTATAAAATTGAAATAGCTTTAAGAGACAAAGAAACTTAGCAAATAACGAGATCTCTAAACAATTATCACCTCATATGCTTTAAAGATTAGCTAAACAACTTAAAAGTGATAGATCTAAAGCATTTGAGTCACATCTAAGTTATCTAACCATATATCATGAGATGTAAAAGCATACGAAAGATTACGAAAGGAATAAACTTGTAAATGAAGGACTATCAAGATATATCAACTACATAAGCATGAAAATCATCACAAGTTAATTTCCCTTAAAGCCAAGGTGATTTTGGGGATGACTCCCCTAAGGTGCCGGCAAGTGAGGTTTACACTACTAAGATAAACTTGCACAGAAAAGCAGGGCTTTAAGTCTTATGTCCTTCAAATACATGAAGAGACTAGACAGGCTTCTGGCTTACTGCTCAGGCAAGAACTATCTTAGCACTATCAACATACATTAGATTTATTTTATGAACAGAAATGAAAGAACTTGAAAAGAAACACCACTACA
>ML813254.1:24658-35148 GCA_009831015.1 Picea engelmannii | reverse complement strand
CCCAAAAGAGCACCATCACCATCTTGTAGGTTTAACCACTCTTCAAGTTTGTCTATATATAAGCCAAAAAGGGTAGGGGACAATGGGCACCCTTGCTTGACCCCTATATCATTCCTAAAACTTTCAGAGATACCAGATGACATTCTGATTTTGACTTTAACCTCCTCACATAACCTATAGACAACTGCTCTAAGATGCATAGGAACCCCATGTTCCTCCATTCTATGCCAAAGCTTATCTCTAGGGACCGTGTCAAAAGTTTTTTTGAAATCTACAAAGCAACAAAAGGCTTCCTCTTTTTTTCTCCCATGCTTTTTCAATAATGTGCCTTAGAGTTATATCGTGATCAATCGTGGAGTGTTTAGGTTTGAAACCTACTTGCCCTTTAGCACACTTATCTCCTTCTACCGCTCACTTGTTAATTTTATTTTCTAGCATTCTTCCAAATAACTTTGCAAACAAGGGGTTTATCATTATGGTCCTATAGTTGGAGGAATTATTGACGTCACCACTCTTGAAAAGCAGTATTGCTAGGCTCGTTATCCAATCTGTGGGGAATCCCTGTTGAATGATGTTGTTGATAAAAGCAACAATCTGACCTTGCTGCAACCTCTTCAATATTGTTGCTTGCCTTGAAGATTCAAATATTCATTGAATCTGTGGTAACTTGGAAGAGGAGAATCAATATTATAATACTGGGGAACCTTTCCAAAATGTCTTGTATCCACCAAAAGTATCAAATCAGTTGACTTTAAAACACATAAGGCACTTTTACATGTTGGGACTTGGGTATTTCTGATGTAGCTTTCCCTATATTGTTTTGGCCTTGAACATTTTTATATTTTCTTGAAAACTGTAGGGCACAGGTAAATGTCAAAGATGGATCCTAGGATTACGAAGGTTATAATATGAGTGCTAACAACTCCTGATATGATAGATAAAACTTTCTCTTGTATCAGAGAAAATTGCTAGGACCGTGTTCTATATTATGTACGTACATCTCCACTGAACCAGTGAACACACATTGGTAGGTCTCACACGTTATCCGTTAGACCTAAAAAACTTCATCTTGGTGATGCAACTTATAGTACAATGCTAGATGATCTGAAATATAATAGTTAGTTCTTCAATGATTAAACATAGTGCCATCGCTTCAGCAGTCTTCAACTTTTCTTGTGCTTTTCACATATACAACCTAGGAATAAACTCTATTGTTGGTCTATTCAATAGACTCTATTGTTTGTTTCTAATATAAAGAAAAAAGTTAAATTGTTACATAACACTCGGGATAGTTGAGCATCATTGGATGCAAGGGAAGTTCAACCATATCATCGCACTCCCCTAAATGCCACTAGATCTTGGGGATGCCCCTCCCTTGTTTTAAGGGCACTCCCTAATGCCACAAAGTAACCGAAGATGTGGGGAACCTAAGTGACACAATTCTTGCCCCCAAGGACACATCCTGGACAACTTTGTTACAAACAAAATATTGGTTGTGTCTTAGTTATTATACATATCTTAATCCAATCGCTTACTTTTGGTTGTGCCAATATACCCAACCCAACAAGCATTTTCTCTGCCTCAAAAGGAGGTGATCCAACCGCACCTTCTAGTATAGCCACATAGTTACAAAATCACTCTAGTTAGCAGCCCTCCCTTCACCATCCCTCGCAAAAAGAAAACTTGAATATGATAGAATCAAGGGGCAAGAAATGAAGGAAACATATTCATAATTTGTGAGGGAAAGAATGCAAAATTTTTCTTTCAGAGATGTTATGAGAGAAGGTTGATAAAAAAAATTCCAGAATACATGGCCTAGACAAGGGGGAGAGAGATTACCTAGCAAATTCTAGGTTGTTTCCAATATGTCTTATGGGCTATAGCATATGCCTTCGCATTGTTAGTTACAAAGAAGTAATCATCCCTTGAAGGCAAGGTTCCTTCAGCTTAGATGCAAGCCAAAAGAAAATTGAGTCTAAGATGCCTCCTTAATACCACAATGGTGAGCATTCACCACCTATCAAGAGATGAGATGATGCTTACACTGCACACCACCTGGCCCGACTTAACAACCTGGCAGAACAACAGCCTCCTTGCAAGTAGTGTGTCAACTACTTGTGAGGGTGAATCCACTGTACACCACCTAGCTCGACTTAAGAACTCGACGGAACAACAACCTCCTTGCAAGTAGCATGTAAACTACTTGTGAGGGTTGAATCCTAATGGGGGATATAACAACACCCCACTTTCATCGATTGAGCTCACCTCTCTCACCTATCGTGACAACGCATGCTAATTTTAGAAAGAGTGTGATAATCAATTGAATTATAAAGACAAAACAAAGCCAGGGAATACTAAGATGTAAAAAATAAAGATGAACACAATAAAATGCCAAAACACACTCATAAATAATCTTGGACACTTTATTCTTCAACCATGCATCTCAATACTTAATTCAAAGACATTCAAGTAATAAAGTAAAGTCTAAAAAACATTAAAATGAAAATTAAAATCCTTGATAATCCACTAAGTCGTGTAACCAGGAATGTCTATGGTAAGGATGCAAAAATGATGCTTCCCTTTTCAGTTGCAGGAATCCTATAACAATTTTAAAGTGATCTTGTGAAATAAAGGGTCACTTTCCACTGACTGTTATGTTAGAATAAATAAGTTATATATGTTCTAAGATGGTTTGTGTAATGTCCCCAATTTGGGACATCATTATATTACAGAGTATTACGATGACCATAGTAGCCAGATGGAGGTTATAGCGAGTACAAAGGCTATTAAGGGGTTTTGTTTTTTGGGGTCCAGATTACATCGCTCATCTTATTTCATCATCAGGATCCATTCCACACAGCTTGGATTTGGTTCTATTGCATTCCGACGATTTCCGTAATTTTGAGTTATTTTGGGCTATATGTTAATTATATTCACTAAGGAGGTCATATTGGGCATAATACTTGGAGGAACCTCTTAGTATAATAGCTAATTGGAATCGGGAGGAATATCACTACAGGATAGGATGATGATAAGTGGCTTTCAGTGGCCAGGGAAGCCACAAGGAGGGATAAACTAATTTTTAGAGGAAAAATGGTTAGTTAATTAATTAAAGTGATTTAAATAATTAATTAATAATTAAATAAAGTAAAAGTCACTTGGAGAGACAAGGTTAGCAAGGAGGATAAAAGAGAGACATGGACCTCTATTCTCTCATTATGTTGTTTACCGTTTGATATCTGACTTCTTGCTAGTGAGCCCATGCACTTGGGGGTTTTGAGGGTTTTCACTTAACAAACCCTAGAGATCAGCTCGGTGGTGAAAGATCCCACCCAACCTGGTCCAAGATTGGTCATGGAGGTGAAATATTCCTCCCTCACCATTATACATAAGATCTATTCAGTCTCAGGAGGATTCTACATCATCTACAGGTACAAAAGAGAAGGGGTGCACAACTACAGGGGGTTTCCAATAGGAGGGCGCACCACCTTGAGGAGAACAACACGATCTAGGCAGAGGAGAATGATTTTGAGGAAAAGAACTTCTGGGTATTCTTTGTAGGGCCTAGGGTGCCTTTCCTAGCCCTTTCCAGAGGAGGTTTTTCTATCTTGTTATTTATTGGGCTTAGCACGAGTTGGGAAGAAGGAGGGTGCACTGCAAATAGAGGGATCAGTCTTTTGGTGGGTTAGTTCTTTATCTTTCAACCTGATTCTTTTCCAGGGGGTTTCTCGTGGCCCAATCTACAGTTTGGCATCTTCCTCAGGGGTTTGGAAGCTATATTATTGGAGGCCGAGTTATTGGCTTGGTTCAGCTAGGAGGGCGCACATGTTATTGGAGATATTGTGGTTTGGGGGTCTTCCAAATGAACTACTGCTCTGAGACTTCTAATACCCTCTTACCATCATCATATCTACCTTCTCAAGGAGTTTTGTAGTGCTTGGAGGCCATCAGAGAGGAGTTTGTACTTCCCTTGATCTATTCTAGCCAGGACTTGTGCATTGTGAGAGAGGGCATCACCTTTAACAATGGATATCCACTGGTCTTCAGTGTTATTTGGTGTTCAGCTTGTAGAGGCTTTTGGAAGCCCGAATATTCTTCTATCTTGTATTTTGGAGGCCATAACAACCAAACACTCTACTATCTTATATGTATTCTCGATTCACTCCATTTTGTATGAGGACATCCATTGTTATGAATAAAATCCGACCTGAGGTATTTTTGGTTATTCCTTATGTTGTTGATCTTGCATCTTGTTGAGGTATGTTCCATTGCTATATCTTTTTTATTATTGCTGCAAACACACATAAAAATGATAAGTATAAACCCTAGCACAACTCATGAGACATAAATCAACAGTGTTTAATGAAATGCCACAACCATCCACGAGGATCTTTGAGACAATTGAGGACTCACACATGTATGGAAACTCCATATCCAGGGGCAGTTATGAGGACACTTCCATTTGTGTTCCAGCATTGGCTGACCTTCATGACAAGGTTGACCTAGTAGTACACCCAAGATCCATGTTACTGCAGGAGTATACATGATATTACATGAGTATGCAGGAGCATACAGTGGTGAGTGATAGTTCACGGAGACATGCAGAGATGTACAATGGGATTCATGTGGACGCATTGGATTGTAGGGAGGAGACACACTTAGTAGAGCATGGAGATTCCTCTCCCTTGCAGTAGTGGATAGATCTAGGAGATCACCTTCACAGTATCACCAGTTTCATGAACGATGATGGACAGAGAGTGATTGACCAACAATTTGAGCAGTTACCCCCGTTGTGCCTGTTGATTGGGATTCAGTGATGATTTTTATCCTCGATTTCTAGGGATAACTAGGAGATCATGTCTTGAGGCCCACAGGTCCTAGACATGGAGTACTGAGAGAAATATTGACCTAGGCATGGCCTTGGAAGGCCCATCTTTCTTCTCCTTCATCAGACTTGTCTTGTCAGTAGCAGCAGCATCCATCACCTTCGGCTTGGACTTGTATCGGAGAAGACTCTTTCTCCATGAGGTAATTGGTCCAAGTATCATGGTATGTTGTCATTTTTTATCATTATAACCTTTAGATATATGCATCAAATTCCTTTTATTTATGATGACTGCTTAGATATTACATTGACCCGCTTGACCATGGTTGGGGGGATTAACAGAGTGTCTTAGCAAGCCTGTACCCATAGGTTTTGGTTTGCCACTGGGGGGATTTCTGAAGAGCCATCGTCCACTCCCATCATGTCATCACTTTTACATCTTATCTCCCACTCATTTGTCCCATTCCCCTAGTACGGGCATTAGGATGATCTGTTTGTGGGGTTGCACCTTATCTCATGGGAAGAAGGGGCTAAAGGCCCAGAAGGTAAAAGTAGCTAGTAAAAGGTAAAAGCCATAAAAATGAAACCTAGAGATGCCTCGCCCAGGGATCCCCGAGAAGGCAATAAAAAGCCTCTCAGCAAGAAATAAGAGGGACCTGAAGAAAAATAACAAAACAAGACCTAACCAAGAGGATAGGGGGTCTCATCACGAGCCAACCTATTCTATTTATGGGTACCTAAGAATATGACATTGCCACTATCTGGTTACCACGCTAGGGCAGTGACCTTTGGTTGCATGGCCAAGGGAAAGGGGGTCTCATCACGAGCCAACCTTATCATCTCTGTGAAAGTGCTTGTGGGTAACACTGTCAGCTCTAGTCACCACGCCAAGGCAGTGTCCTCTAATTAGTCCTTGAAATAAAAAGAAGAAAGAAATAAAGAAAAGAAAAGAATAAAGGCAATAAAGGGCTTGGAAAGAATTGCATCTGTGACAGGTACAACTTGCCTTCTACAAAGGAACCCACAGGTAATACCATGCATCCCTATCTTTCACTCTACCCGTATGTCTGGACATCCCTTGACCACATCACCTCGTTATACATGGCTTGGATGATACCCCTTGGAGACATTCCTTTCCTTATGGATACTAGTCCAATAGGGTATTTTGCCTCTTTCTTCGAATTTGTATTGTAGGTCTTTGTAATATCTTTGAGCTATTGAATGATATATCAGGGTTTTTATGCATGTATTTGATAACATTAATGATGAAAAGTGATTGACATTGCTATGATCCCTGTGACTAATGAGCCCATGGAGGGTGAAGTTTTTGATGTGCAGGACCATGCCCAATGGACAGGTACTAGTTGGACCAGTACACATGGGGAGATGATTAGTTCGGACCTCCATGGGGCTGAAGAGTCCATCAGATGGTTGTTGGGACCTCATCAAGGGCAGAGACAAGACAGTGCTTGATTGAGCTTTTGCACCTGAGAAGAAGAATGATGTTTCATCCAGGACACTTTGGCTTAGCCCAGCCCAGGGGAGTTGACCCACTTCAGGTAGAACGTCTCCCTTAGATGGCCCAGGACGTCACCTAGGGGCCACTTATGTCACCTTTAGCATATGGCAATTTAACAGGGCAGCTGACACGTGTGGCAGGGTTTGGAGGCCTAAAAAGGGCCAATGTTTTGTCATTTGTGCTGCATTTTTCCCTAAAAAGGGCCAACGTCTCCCTCAGGAGGGCTTGACGTCTTGCTTATGCTCATTTAGGGCTTTGATTTGGCAATTTAATGTAAAACAATATGATTTTGGTTTGTAGCCTTGTCGGCTATTTTTAATGACCTAATTTTAATTATAGGTCATGATACACTATATATTGAGGATGTTTTTCCCTCATTTGAACATAACACACAACTCACTCTCTTATGAGGTCTGATTTTTGCGCCCTAGTTTGGGTATTTGGTATTTTATGTGAGGCGCACTTGTTGATGGAAGGATTTTCTTGGCATATTTGGCATTTCTCTTGAAGGAAGGTTTACAACTAGGGTTTGCAATGCTATTTCTTCATGATATGTAAGTGTTTTTCTTACAAAAATTCTTAATTGAATGGTTGTAGGTTTATATTCTTGCATTACTTATAAATTTGTTGATTTAAAACCCTAGGTGACAAGCTCACAAGTAGGTCCTTGTTTCATGTCCCCTAAAAGAGAAATATTCAGTCATTGAAGAAGGAAGGAAGAGCCCGGTGCCGTCCTAATGCACACTTGCTAACATGAGCTAAGTCCAACTCACTTAGTGTGCCCTCGGAGACACAATGTCTAAGTTCCAAGTCCACACTGTCACCTTGACTGGAACTTCTTCCGTCTAGGCTTACTCCTAGGGAAGCCAAGGGGGTAGTCCCTAGTTACTAAGTTAATTTTAAGTTAATGTTCTAGGAGTTAGTTTCAATTCGTTATAGGCCAAAAGGGGAAAACTAGCCTAAGATGATCAAGCAGCAATGCAAGTGCAAGTCTAATCTATCATGAGAGTCAGCCCTTTTCCTAAGTCAACTAAGACTAGTGCCTATGTTGGGCAATGGGGTCGACTAAGGTTTGAGGGTGGTTCGATTACAAAAGTTTTACAACTATCACAAGTTTAAACTACCCCAAACCACAAGTTATAACTATACAAAAGAATGTCTAAGTGTTACAATGTTTACAAGATTCACAAATCAGATACAAAGATACATCAGCTAGATACAAGATACATTAATCAGATACAAAGATATACAAATGTAACAAGATGTACAAGACACAAGATATAAGCAATCAACACACATAAGCCAAGCATGCCCCAAATGGCACTTACTCCATTTGGACTGCCTTCACTGGCAACAATCACAAAAGCACTTAAGGATCAAAAGAAGTATTGCCTCCCCAAGTGGGATACTCAAAACTTCCCTGATCCACACCACAATAAGCAAATAGACAAGATATTCAATAAGTAAATCAATTTCTCATGTAAACAGAAGGGACACAAACATATAGTTGCAAGAGAGATAGATAAACAATGAGATATTCCACAAGTTATGGTTGCCTACCCATACATCTAAATCCCCCCAAACATATACAAGTGATCTATGCAACTAGGTGTTGTAATTGTTTAAAGATTTTATAGATTTTAATTACCCTTCCCCCTAACTACGTGTGTGTGCTTCAAGCTTCCTCCTCCCTTGGCCAAATGACTGCCCGGTGCTCAAGATAGTAGGGCTATGAGTCCCTACCCTATCTTCCAAGGTCAGCCCGCATAGTAAGAGGTAGTCCAGTCGCGGGATCTCCCCAACGAAACCACGGGACGGTCCCCCGCCACTACCGCCTGGACTGTCCCTCAAACCCATTTTAGATGATGGAGGCAGATGAATGAGGCCTCTAAAATGTTACTAAAAGTTATTATGACCCTCGGGTGGGTCTTTAGGTGTGTTGGGTTGCTTTTAGAAGAGTTTTAGGACCTTTAAAATTGAGTTTTTAGCGTATGGCCATGAGCAAAATGTATTAAAAATGAGTGCTTGCTGAGTGTAATCAAATCACCATTAACATAGCAAAATGTAAGTAAATGATAGCACGATATTACACCGTCAACATAAAATCATATGAAAATAACGCTGCCAGATATTAAACCATTAACCATGAACCATTCACATGTATAACGAAAATGAAAGCTGAAACGTGGGCACTTGAAAGATGCAAACCGTGAGCATATATGTCTTAGACCATGAAGTAAACTGGATTGAGCGAAAAGATGTTTAAGATGTGAAGATAAAACCATTAACCATGAGATCACATATGCAAAACGTGGCCTAAAATAAAGTTGAGACGTGAAGATCTTAAACCATGAATGATATGAGAGCTAAAAGATCTAAGTACTTAACCATGACAAGGACGTGAGCTCAAAAATGTTTAACATGTGCAACACTTAACCATAAGCATACGATATGTGATGTGCTTGAAGTGAAAACTAGGACGTAGGTGTTTCAACCATGAACAAGACGTGAGCTCTAAGACATATCCATCATCAATATATCATTTCATCCATATACCATAAACCATTTAGTGCAGAAAGTAGGACAAATGCTTGAGTTAAAAGTAAGACGTGGATGCTTAAATTATGAGCCAAGACGTGAGCATGTAAGATACTAAGTACTTAAACCATTAGACCAAGACGTGAGCACTTAGATGCTTAACATGTGAAGCATTAAACCATAAGCATTAGATCATAAGTGCAAAACGTGGATGCTAAAAAATTATACCAAGACGTGAGCATCAAAAGGATAAATTGCTTAACCACGAAAGGACATGAGCTTAAAGATGCCTAAACCATGAGCATTTAAACCATAAGCATTAGATCTAATGTGCATGTAAGATGTGGCTGCAAGTAAAACTAGGACGTGGAGTGCTTAAATCATAAGTGAAGACGTGGGGTCTATCACTCAAATCACATTATTCCATCATCACCATAACCATTTCATATGTAATACTAAAATCAAAGATGAGACGTGAGCTCTTTGCTAGATGTGAAACCGTGAGAATGTGTGTGCCTTAAACCATAAAACGAGGGCTTAAACAAAGTAAATGCTTGAATCTTGAACTAGGATGTGAGCTCAAATGTGCAGGACGTGAGTGCTTAAACCGTAAAGGGACTAGGACGTGAGCATTTAGATGAGAAACTTAAAGCAAAGATAACTTGCAAAATGACAACTATCAAAGATATTCAAAACTAGATGGCATAGTAAATATTCACAAGTTAATTTTCCTTAAGCCCAGGGCGATTTTGGGGATGACTCCCCCAAGGTGCTGGCAAATATGTAAAACAAAACTGAATCAAAGATTAATTTCCTTTAGGCCGAGGCGATTTTGGGGATGACTCCCCCAAGGTGCCGGCACATTAGACTAATATCCCTAAGATATAACTGCACAGAAAAGCAGAGCATTCAATCTTCGTTCTCGTAGCTCCGGAGATCCGGAGAGAGAGAATGTCAGATAGGCTCCTGGCCGACTGCTCAGGCAGAAACTATCTTAGCAATATTAAGCCAAAAAAATAAAAAATTTATTGAATAACTTAGAAATGAAACAACAAATTCAAGCTAAGACGATTTTGGGGGGTTGGCTAGGCCAAGCACACTCCCAAGGTGTCGGCAACAAATTAGCTTTACAAATATACATAAATATCAACAAAAATAGCTTGAAATGTACAAAAATACACAGAAATACACTAGGAAAACGTTGGAAATTCGTTAGCCAAGTGAGATATACTTTGGTGAAGGCTTGTGGACGAATTTGGGCAGCGTTTCCCCTTGTTGCTGGTAAGTTTCTGCAAAAACCAGCAAGCAAAAGCTTGCTGGAAATGCTGAAAAACACAACAAAGTTAGAGAAAATTTTCTGCTTTTACACAGAAAATTTTCACACAAAAATCTGCAAGAAAAGATGATTAAATGACCTATCTAAGAAATGTTAATATGCTGAAATAAAGCTGAAATGAATGTAGAAATAAAATGGACAATAGGAAAGAGCTAGGAGTTTAAGAGAGGGTTAAGGGTAGGCTCCTCCGGATGCTATCCCAATAATCCTCTTGAAATGACCTGCAAAACTCAAAGAGAGTAGTGAAGCATGGAAATAGATAGTTATCTTGA
>ML813254.1:0-12101 GCA_009831015.1 Picea engelmannii | reverse complement strand
AAGTGGTTAGGATGGGTTTGGGTAGGTTAGGGGGGTCTAACTTGCTCATTTCCACCTTACCACTAACTCACTAACTCAAAAATTACAAAATTTTGACATTTGACTAATGTCACATTAGCAATTAAAATTGTTGTTTTGACTGATTCTGACTCTAAGTGGACAAAGACGTAGTAAAACTTGTCGAACTGAGCTGAAACTTGGTCTATGGGTGCGGGGGGTGCTATTCCATTTCTTTTGAGCACAAATACCCCTATCAAAAATCCCAAGACCGAGTTTTTACATTACTAGCTCAAAAAAATAATTAATTAATTAAATTATTAATAATTTAATTAATTAAAAAAAACCTATTTAGACTGGACGAAATTCCGCGAAACTTTAGACACTGTCTAGCATGGTCATTTACAACATTCCTAAACAAAGGATACCAAAGGACGAGACCACTAGGACGTCGTTCACCACTCTGGAGGAAATTATTGCATGTGAGGAGGGAAAAACTCAAGGGAAGTCAGCCAGGCCCGAGAGCCCAATTGACAACCTGAGGATAAAAAACCCTCGGTGAAAGGAACTCCCCCAATGGAAACATCCAAAGGCACCTGACCTAACTATGATCCATGTAGACACATTACATTATTAACCCACGCAGGGGTGCGGAAATTTCGTTTACAAAATTTTGTGCTGGGGTATCAGATACCCAAGTAGAACCAATACTGTCTTCATCAAATCTTCATTTGGTGATGCATCTTCATGGTACATGAGTTGACCCCTAGCTGAATAGGCGGTCAACAGAGCCTAGCCTTTGCTACACTCTCTTCACTTTTTCCCCTTGTGCTAGCTGTGATTTTTAAAGGTTAAAAAGGAGGTGACGTCCCAAGCCTAGGTTATCTACACCTAGGGCTGTCCATCTTCTAGGGTTTGGTGATAAAGCCTTGCCATTGCACCACTTTCCCTCACCTCATTCTCTTGTTTTAACTTATCTTTTATGCTAGCCATTTTTCCAAGTTTGACCTAAGGAAGGAGGAAAGAACACGAGGCCTTGCTTAAACAACACCGGAGTGAGCCTCTTTCCCCTAGGGTTTTGATTCTAGGGCCCTGCCATTGCAGCACTCTAGAAACCTTCCCTCTTGTCCTTAGCCTTACATCCCTTCAACCTTGCGTTCTCTCCTAAATTGACTCCACCTACCCCTAGGCACTGATCTTAGGTCCACAACGCTGAAGTGATAGTGCTCAAACAACCTCTCAAAACTTTTAAATTTGAAACCCTAACCAACTAGCTAACCCTAACTAGGCTGAAGTCACACTTGGTTAGTCCATCTTGATGCAGGACCTTTTGATGATAAGCAATTAGATGATGGTTGACAGCATTTATTGAGTAAAAGATTGATTAAATACATTGTTGGCCACATCATCTCAATAGTTATTGATGAATTGATATTCTCCATTCCTATATTGATAAAACATTTATCTCATTAATATCTGTTGTTTTACATTGCTTACATATTGATGTCAGATAGTTACATGAATTACTAACCCACTGAATTATAGCCTGCATATATTCTTTTGCTATTGTCTTGTTCCGGGCAGGTGTTCTCATTTGGGCATACACTTCTTTATTGGTTGTTTAGCCAGATTATCTAACCAAGGTGGTAACCTATGAAGAGGGACTTCTACTTTAAGCTTTATACCTTTGCCTCTTTAAAACCCTAGGTTACCAGGGACGTCTCCCCTGGGCTAACCCCCCTGAATAGAAAGAACCTCCCCATTGTGGTGACATTGGGTGGGGTAGGTTCATGTTCCACCAGTTTGGCCTCTACCTTCTAGCCATTTGACCTAGCTACAAACTGTGCGATAACAATGACTATAGGCGAGTATTTACCATGGGTACCGGTGGATGAGCTTTTGGTTGAATCTTTGGAATTGACCAAAGCATATGATACTTTCCAGTCCTACAGTCGGTTACAGATGTTTCTGTTATCCTTTCTCGACACTTTCATCATCGACAACAACGTCAAGGGAGATAGACAGTGGCAGAGGACATGGAGAGCTGGTAGGTCGAGACCCCGTGACATGAGAGTCCATATGGCAGACAACAACATAGGGGTGGATCACTAGAGGCAGACAGTTGAGACCTTGTGCGTGATGATGAGCATCTTAGGCCATGGGATAACATACATTTCAGATGGCGACATAGATCTAGATTCTCATGGGGATGAGCATGGAGGGCTTTCGACAGTTAGCACTATGACAAAGAAGCAGTTAGTGGGGATTGGAAGTGATAAACTTCTAAGTTTTCCATGGGATCCAGGGGCTTGTCCCGTGGAGTGAGACAACTTCTCCCTTTTGATAATCATGATCGAGTATGGAGATGGTTGGGCAGATATTACTTCCATAGAGGTACTTTTACCGACACAGCTTCTGGATAACAGGTCCAATTTCCACAGGTATTCTAGAGTGAGGATCCAGGACTGGGGGATCCAGTATGTACACAGTGAGCGGACAATCATGTTCAGAGTAGTGCAGCGCCAACGTTGTGATCTTTGGCAGAGACTAGCATGGGACCCGAGAATAGAAGGGTTGAGCATTTCATTGACTGGTGGAGGCGAGTGGACCCTTGCAGGGGAAAGTTATTTTGACTTTCCATTGAGCTTCAATATTGAGGAGAGCACGTCACTTGAGGGTGATTCAGTGAGTTCTTGCAGTACCTCACTAGGGAAACAACATGTGCAATTGGTGGAGACCGTGTTGGTCTTGGTATGGACTTGTAGGATGGGATCATTCCGGGTTGAGGTCATGTGTCATCTGCAGGAGACTCATGGTGTTGATATGTTTCAGGATTATGCTTCATAGGGTATTGTAGTTCACGTCCTGATATGGGACCCAGGGGATAGAGTGCGTGATAATTCAGTTTTGGATGGAGCTTACTATGTGTCCCACAGGTGGACATGGGACCCCAGTATTATATATGGATTGATTAAGTTATTTCTTGAGGACAAGCAATATTCTAGTAGGGACGACTGTAATGTCCCCACTTTGGGACATCATTATATTACAGAATGTTATGATGACCAGAGTAGCCAGACTGAGGTTATAGCAAGTACAAGGGCTATTGAGGGGTTTTTTGGGGTTCGACATGCATCTCTCATCTTATTTCATCACCAGGATCCATTCCGCACAACTTGGCATTGGTTCCATTGCATTTCGACGATTTCCGTAATTTTGAGTTATTTTGGGCTATATGTTAATTAAATTCACTAAGGAGGTCATATTGGGCATAATACTTGGAGGAACCTCTTAGTGTAATAGATCATTGGAATCGAGAGGAATAACACTATAGGATATGATGATGAGAAGTGACTTTCAGTGGCCAAGGAAGCCACAAGGATGGATAAACTACTTTTTACAGGAAAAATGGTTAATTAATTAATTAAAGTGATTTAATTAATTAATTAATAATTAAATAAAGTAAAAGTCACTTGGAGAGACAAGGTGAACAAGGAGGATAAAAGAGAGACAATGGCCTCTATTCTCTCATTATGTTGTTTATCATTTGATATCTGGCTTCTTGCTACTGAGCCCATAAACTTGGGGGTTTTGAGGGTTTTGACTTAACAAACCCTAGAGATCAGCTTTGTGATGAAAGATCCCACCCAACCTGGTCCAAGCTTGGTCACGGAGGTGAAATATTCCTCCCTCACAATTCTACATTAGATCTATTCAGTATCAGGTGGATTCTACATCATCTACAGGTACATAAGAGAAGGGGTGCGTAGCTACAGGGGGTTTCCAGCAGGAGGGTGCACCACCTTGAGGAGAACAACATGATCTAGGCAGAGGACAAGGATTTTGAGGAAAATAACTTCTGGGTATTCTTTGTAGGGCATAGGGTGCCTTTCCTAGCCCTTTTCGGAGGAGGTTTCTTTGTCTTATTATTTATTGGGCTTAGCACGAGTTGGGTAGAAGGAGGGCACACTGCAGATATAGGGATCAGTCTTTTGGTGGTTCGGTTCTTCATCTTCCAGCCTGAGACTTTGCCAGGGGGTTTCTCGTGGCCCGATCTACAGTTTGGCATCTTCCTCAAGGGTTTGGCAACTATATTATTGGAGGCCGAGTTATTGTCTTGGTTCAGCTAGGATGGCGCACATGTTTTTGGAGATATTGTGGTTTGGGGGTATTCCGGATGAGGTACTTCTCTGAGACTTCTCATACCTTCTTGCCATCATCAAATCTACCTTCTCAGGGAGTTTTGCAGTGCTTGAAGGCCATCAGAGAGGTCGTACTTCCCTTGATCTATTCTAGCCAGGACTTGCACATTGTGAGAGAGGGCATCACCTTCAGTAGAGGATATCCATTGGTCTTCAATGTTATTTGGTGTTCAGCTTGTAGAGGCTTTTGGAAGCCTAGATCTTCTTCTATCTTGTATTTTGGAGGCCATAACAGCCAAACACTCTAATATCTTATATGTATTCCAGAGCTGCTCCATTTTGTATGAGGATGGCCATTGTTATGAATAAAATCAGATCTGAGGTATTTTTGGTTATTCCTTGTGTTGTTGATCTTACATCCTGTTGAGGTATGTTCCATTGCTATATCTTTTTTATTATTGCTGAAAACACACATAAAAATGATCATTATAAACCCTAGCGCAATTCATGAGACATAAATCAACAAAGTGTTTGACGAAATGCCACAACCAGAAAATACATAGAAATCAATGAAAAACTCAACGTTCCTGGCATCTTGGCTTGGGAACATTACAATGGTATCATAGCATTGATCCTCCCAGCCAATGAGGATTAGCGCATGCATCTAGAGCTTAGATTCCTTCCAGCCTGAGGGGTCTTCCATAGGGAGAAATGGATAAACATGAATTGGATCTAGCCATACGTGAGTTGATAGCAGACATACAAAATACTAGAGCATTATGTAGAAAAATGGGAGAGGGAGCATCACTACCAGCTAGTAGATGGAAGGAAGAAGAGAGAATTCCTACACCCATTAAGAGCAAGCAACTTTGCTACAGCTGCAAAGTGCCTTGGGAACAAGATCATAAATGTAGGGGTAAAGGTAAGATGCACATTATTGAGATGCACTATAACAGTGAGGATGACGAGGTACATGTTGATGCAACCATAGATTCATATTTAGAGCAGCTCAAGGAGACTAGTGACTCTTGCACACTTCGGGACGATAGTGACCCTTGCGCATTGGAGGGACAGTCAGATGGACATGATGATAACACTTGTGCTTTAACAGTCATATCACATAGTGTTGATGACCTTGCACTTCAACAAAGTGGTGACACTAGTGGAGATTCACACGTGTTAGCACCTAGACAGGATGGGCTTCCTACGATGACTATGACATAGTTGGTACCGTCTCAAACACCTATGATATCCATGACATAGGAGGATATCAGTGGCATTACTGATATAATGGTGGAGCCCTGCACGTGGATTGCATACCAGGGACAGGGGACGTTCATGAGAGACATGACTTGGAGATAGTTGATATTACACATGCCTATGAGGAGAGTGGGTCACCCCTTTTGGAGACTCCATTGTTTGATCAGGTTGTGGAGACTGACAGTTTGATGGGACACTTACTTCTAGGACCGGTCGACAGTGATGAGGATGCACTCCTTATTGGTCAGGATGACCATAGCACGTGTTTGGACACATATGTATGGGATCCAGGCACAGATGATAGTAGCAAGGTGAGTGCATAGGATGATACAACTGCCCATACAATATACAGTGTGATTCGGAGGGATCTAGCAGTTGGTGATGGTGTGCAGTGGCATATAGGAGGACCCAGTAGCACAATGGACAATAGGCAATTCAGTGCCTTATCTTTTGCAGAGAGTGTTGTTTGGGATTCCATGATTGACACTAGCAGTGAGGGGCATGAGGTGGTATCTCAACACGACTGTGATCAGGAGTCACAACACGTGGCGGGACAGTGGACAGTCAGTGAGGACATGATCATATCAACCACTAGGCGCATTGATGACACACATGCATTGGTGGTAGATTGTTGTTGGAGGACATCAATGGCCCATGATAATTCAAATGGGGGATTTCCCATGGATGACTTTCATACTCTCAGGGAGAGAGTGACTATGATGAAGGCCAACTACCAACAATTGTTGATGGACAAAGATTACCTATTGGAGGTTGGTGAGTTGTATCATAGGGCCCCGAAGGAGAAGGAATTGGAGGTGGACCGACTCACTCATGAGTTGGTGAGAACATGGGGATTCTTGAAAGGCACACATACAACCCTTCAAGAACCAGATTCCAGATTAGAGGAGCTCCCTGAGGAGACTGGTCAGAGATCCGCCACATCTACCTTAGTAGAGAGTCAGATATATCCTTCAGCCACATTACTATAGGATGTAGGTGGTTTAGCAGAGGAGCACTAGTTGATGGAGAAGCATGAGGAGTACCCAGCATCACTGATGAGTAGGGAGGGATATGATCCGAAGACACAGGAGGATGTCCATGTGTCACAGGATCTACCCTCCACGAGGATCTTTGAGATAGTTGAGCACTCACACACACATGGGAACTCCATAGCCAGGGGCAGTTATGAGGACACTTCCATTTTGTGTTCCAGCATTGGCTGACCTTCATAACGAGGTTGACCCAGTAGTACACCCAGGATCCATGTTGTTGCAGGAGTATACAAGAGATTACATGAGTATGCAGGAACATACAGTGGTGAGTGATAGTTCACGGAGACATGTCGAGATGTAGAATGGGATTCAGGTGGATGCATTGGATTGCAGGGAGGAGACACACTTAGTAGAGCATGGAGATTCCTCTCCCTTGCAGTGGTGGATAGGTCTGGGAGATCACCTTCACAGTACCAACAATTGCATGGGCGATGATGGATGAAGAGTGGTTGACCAATAGTTTGAGTAGCTACCCCCAGTTGTACCTGTTGATTGGGGTTTAGTGATGGCTACAGGCGAGTATTTACCATGGGTACTGGTGGACGAGTTTTTGGTTGAATCCTTGGGATTGACCAAAGCATATGATACTTTCCAGTCCTACAGTCGTGTTGGGTATGTGTTATATTATCTATACGAGTAGTAGTGTCTGAGCGTATGCGTTGGGCATGCAGGGGTCTGGGGGCAACACCCCCGTATTTTTTTTCTGCCTCGAGAAACATGACACCTGCCTTGGGAAACATGTCATGTATTTAGGTGGTTTTTCGGCACATGGTTTTTGCCGATGGTTTTCTATTTTCGGTTAAGGAATTAGGGTTTTGGACTAATTCGGGTCATTGGGTTAGGGTTTTGGATGTCGCTGGCTCCTATATGTATATTGTATTGTAAACAATGTATCACATGAATGAATATAGAATATGTTGGTTTTCCCGGTTTGGGTTTCCAGGGGAAAAATCTCTATGTAATGTTTGTATTTGCCATTGTATTTTTTTTGTTCTTTTTCTAAATATCTGTTCGTAGTAGATATTGTACAAGGTTAGAATTTACAAGTCAGTTACAGATGTTTCTGTTAGCCTTTCCTGACACTTTCATCATTGAAAACTGCGTCAGGGGAGATAGACAGTGGTAGAGGACATGGAGAGTTGGTAGGCCAAGAGCCCCTGACAAGAGAGTCCATATGACACACAACAACATAGGGGTGGATCACCAGAGGAAGACAGTTGAGACCTTGTGCGTGATGATGAGCATCTTAAACCATGGGATAGTAGACATGTTAGAGGGCGACATAGATCCAGATTCTCATGGGGATGAGCATGGAGGGATTTCGACAGTTAGCACTATGACACAGGAGTAGTTAGTGGGGATTGGAAGTGATAAACTTCCAAGTTTGCCATGGGATTCATGAGTCCATTTGGTTAGTAGGTTGTTTCACCTTATGATGGCCCAGGTTATGCTAGAGAGCTACATACTTCACTCTAGGTTGGTTTTGAGTGGGGTTGTAGGGGCTTGTCCTATGGAGCGAGACAATTTCTCCCTTTTGATACTCATGATCATGTATGGAGATGGTTGGGAAGATATTACTTCCATAGAGGTACTTTTACCGATGCAACTTCTGGATATCAGGTCCAGTTTCCACAAGTATTCCAACGTGAGGATCCAGGAGTGGCTAAAACTTGAGCCAACTCTCCTAGAATTTCTAGTGTGACTTCCTGAGGTGGGTGCAACATCTCCAATCTCCTATTCATTAACCCTATTTGAATGTCAAGTATACTGAATCAAGGTGTTGCCTAGATTGGTTGATCCTCATTCAGATTGGTTGAATACTAAACTCCTTTGTCCTCCATCATCACCATTCATGCCTTGACAACTTATCCCCCATCCTTGTCAAATAGATTCAAAATTGTGATGACTGAATGCTTGTGACAGTATTTTGCACATGTCGATTTCATTAAATCTCAATATTTTTAGCTTCATGGCTTGTTATTTTCCCAATTGAACAAAATTTAGTGGTCTAAAGTTGAAAACTCTCATCTATTGCTCTAGAACTAGACCAATCATTTCATAGATGCATCACTTCTTTACTTGTAGTTTCAGCAACCAAAGATTAGATAAAACCCCTAAAAACCTCCATTTATTGCGAGGCCCTACTAAAACGTTAAAAAAAAGAAATAACTCATTTTTGCAACACTCAAGATGATTTCAATTGCAGAAAATACACCCTTCCCTCATATACCAGAATCTATTGAATGCTCCAAAATAAACCCCAATATAAGCCATTTCTGGGAGATTAGACCCTAACATTATCCATAAAATAAAGCATTCAAGTTCTTGAATTCATCGTGTCCTTCCATCAAACCCTAGAAGCTCAGGATCAATTTCTCTTCTTGCAACTTTGTTTTCACCCTAGTAAGCAAAGCTTAGACACAATGACATCTCGAGGTTCTATCAAAACCCTAACCCTAATTTCAGGTGCTTTAGAGTTTACGTGACCGGTCACTCAACCATGTTTTTGCTGGATCAAATGTTTTCACATGCACCTCATGTAGAAATATTTGTTCTTTGATTATTATTAGTTTGTATTGAATTTGTAAGTTATTTATTTAGGGTTGGTTAATTTTTAACATTGTAAAAAATTGGGAGGGAAATATTTTATTTAACATTTTTTTATGGAGCGTGTACTTATTTTACTATTGTTGATTAAAATTGAGATACTTTTGTAGAGTTGGATGAACATCTTCCATTTAAATTGAAATTAAGAGCGACTCTTCAAATTTGTTCACTAATTATTATCAATTTAAACTCAAATAATAACCAACACATTTGACATTGATTTCGTATTTGGAAAAATTCCATAATCCAATGGAGCTCAGTGAAATGAAATATAATAAAAAAACTAAATTATTTAGACATTGTCACAATTAAATTATTCAATCAAAACTTATTACTATGAGCAATCTTAAAGGACCATCCTCCCATCATGCTTGCGAATTGAATAATCCACTAGATTATGTGGACTCAAGGTTGGCCATGACATTCATAAATAAGGTTATAGAATGGAATGCTTTAACAATGCACATTGGTTGAAGAAATGGTAACCTTACAACAACTGCATTTCACTTTAGGTTGTGTGATATAAAAAAGGCATTTGAAGAATTTATACCTTTCATCAACAAATAGTGATACAAGTGAGGTGCATTAGACAACTCAAAGAAGGATAATCATTCTACGATGTTGACCTTTTCCAATTTTCCATCACTGTAATTTGGTCATAAAATCTTTGTTGAAATTGTAATTTTGGATTGTTGAAATTGTTATTTCTAGTGCATAAATGGATTGAACTCCCTCAAATACTCCTCTTACAACTTGGTTTTGCAATGCTACTGAATGCTATTAATATTTACATCAATCCAAATTGTTGGATTTCAAGCAAAAGAAAATTGACTTTCCTTCCTATTATTTTGATCAATCGAAAAAGAGCCAATTTTTAGAATGTTTACACTGCGATTGTACAATCCAACATGAAGGGGATTTTTAATGTTTGTGTGTAAAGATGATGTGACACATGGCCTAAGTTGGCCCAACTTGGCCTAAGTTGTCCCAGTAAAATTGCAACAAAATAAGCTAAGTGCATTTTACAACTAAGTATGAGAAAGATGTGTAATGTCTATCCCTACACACACTTGTGTGATATGTGGTATAAGTTGACCTAAGATAATATTGTAATTCAAATTAAAATAATCTTGTATGGATGGAATATGTAATTTTCTTTTTTGATCAAAATATAAAAATAAAATAGAATATGTTGTATAAAAAAATGGTGTCCTCTAACTGTTCTATGATTTTCCCCTCCTCGTGGGAATCTCACAACATAAATCTGCACAACATCACAACTTTCTATTGTTTAAATTGCATTTTTGAATGGAGAAATGGATTCTGCTCGCTGAAAAACCCCTATAACACTTGGATTATACATATTTAACCACTCAAAAAACTTAGCACATTTAGACTATTGCTAATTTTTTTTATCAATCTTTAATGTATTTATAAAAAGAAAGACACACATCCTTTTTAATTTAAAGAAGGGAAACAATCACATCTTAATTTTTTCTTAATCTATTTAAGTATTTAATAACTCTTGAATTAAAAGAAATTTATTTGAAGACAATTAACTTTTATATCCCCCTCCTTGCGGTTACAGTAACGACTTGGGGCATGGCCAACTCCTATAGTGTGACGGGCGATGTGTACAAGGCCCGGGAACAGATTCACCACCGTATGGCTGACCGACGATTACTAGTGATTCCAGCTTCATGCAGGCAAGTTGCAACCTGCAATCAGAATTGAGGCTGAGTTTTTGAGGTTAGCTTGCTCTCGCGGGGTCGTGACCCTTTGTCCCGGTCATTGTAGCACGTGTGTTTCCCAGGGCGTAAGGGGCATGATGACTTGACATCATCCTCACCTTCCTTCGGCTTATCATCGACAGTTTGTTCAGGGTTCCAAACTCAATGTTGGCAACTAAACACGAGCGTTGCACTCGTTGCAGGGCTTAACCCAACACCTTATAGCACGAGCTGACGACAACCATGCACCACCTGTGTCCGCTTTCCTGAAGGCACTCCTCTCTTTCGGGAGGATTCACGGAATGCTTTGTACTTCATGAGTAAGGCTTATATATAGATTTCATGCAGGAATTGTTATGGTACCTCTCACTCCTTGTTCATTTGGGAGCTCCGTGTACCAGTTGTCGATCGGATAAGAGGCCCAGGTCCAAAGCTCGCTCGTGGTATGCTAGTGGATCAACTGCTGAAACTAGGTCAACTACTTTTTTCTTATGGCTATGACTATCGACCTGGAAGGGCAGGCGAGCTACCTTCCAAAGAGATTGACTACCAAACAGACTGCTGGAAAGAGAGGACACAACATAGAGGAAAGTTGGAAGAAGTGACATGTATTACATTCAATATTATGCACCCATGTTCCTATACGTATATCGGCCCCAAGAACAAGAGGATTGGTTCTCATACAAAAATGGAAAGAAATTCCATGAAGATTATATATGTGTGTGTGTGTGTGTGATTTTGCCAATATCATCAATAACAAAAATGTTCTGTATCGGGTCGATCATATCAGTAAATAATGAATGGGAGTTACCACCTTAGTAATATCCTACTTTATGGAAAAGTTTGAATCCATTCATATTTTGAATATGAAGTAAGTAGATGGACAAGGATAAGGATAATGAGGAAGTCTTCGGTTTTTTTATTTATAACTAGAACCAAATTCTCCATAGCTAAAACCGAAAATACTTAAAAATTATGTCCGGATCATCTATGAAATGTGAAACTTGAACCCTATTCGTGACCTTTCTCTCATTGGTCTGTTGTTATTTCTTCTCTTCGTATGCACATATGTTCCCTAGTCTATATTTATTTTCATATAGACAATTCACACCATTATGACATGCAAGGCGTTGTCTTAGGCTCCCATGAGGGCTTGGGATGTGGTTGTCTTTGCAGAGTCAAGCATGGTAAGTGTTATGGGTTTGTGGTCATATGGCATAGCATGAAGTCAAGAGCTGGCCAGTCTCTTTTTGGTAAATAACACGACGAGGCATAGAGCCTTCAAAATAAAAAATGAAAAGTTGTGACATGGG
>ML813253.1:122245-185662 GCA_009831015.1 Picea engelmannii | reverse complement strand
TCATATATTGTGCATGGTGTATTGGTGTAACTCTTATACTATTGTTCATTTCTCATTGGATATAGTTGAATGGTTTAAGTATAAGTTGAAAAAGGTTTTAAATTGTACTTGATACTGATTCACCCCCCTCTTAGTATCAACACCTTGGTGTATGCTTTATGTTGATTAAGGTTGGTTGTCATTGATGTCAACCCTTGAAAAAAACCCCGTAGCACAAAGGTTGGGTAATGGACCCAAGATTGTTTGATGTAAAGATGACTCATTATTTTCTTGTAATGGTTGATAATAAGTAGAAATGGATGAACTCCAAATTGGTCCCCTTAAGGTGAATGCCCTCACAGGAAGACACTTTGCGGATTCATTTATCCTGGAAGTATGGTTAGAGAACTCATTCTTATTTGTGGAATAATGAGATGAAGGTCAGTGAATTTGTCATTGAAACTATCCTAGATGAATATTTCTTTTCATTTAATTTCCAGTGGTATGTGGAATGTCACATAACTCCTCACGGTTAGAGAGTTATGGCCATGAGAAGTTGGAGAACCCAGGTTTGGGTAATGGAACCAAGTTTGTTTGATGGATAACGGTATGAGTTTTGATATATTTTTAGGTAATACTATTCTATATGGATAGTACATGTCATTCAATTTTTGGTGGTATGTGGAATGTCACATAACTCCTCACGGTTTGAGAGTTATGGCCAAAAGTAGTCAAAGTGATTTAAGAGATTTTAAAATGTAAATAATAAAGTGAAGTGATGAGTGTATTATAATTCAAAGTGAATACAAAATAAATTATTTAAATAATAAATTTAATGGAGAAATTAGAAGTGGGTTAACTATAAAATAAGGAAACTGGGCAAAGTGACCTAGAAGATGTTTTTAAGGAAGCTACTTGGAGAGTATAAATAAGAGCCAAGGCTCTCTAATTTTAGACACACTTGAACATATTGAATACCTATAGGTGGATGAGTTAACCAAAGGATATCTAAGCCAAATTTTTGAGGGAAGGTGAAGAAAAGAAGGTCGGAATTTAAGGAAGGATAAATTCTTTTGATGATGTTTTCTAAGGTATGTTATTTACAGGTCATCTCACCATTTTCGCAATAAATTTTTTTCTAGAATGATTCGGACCATGAAATTTCTATTCCATTGAGGAAACATATCCAATTATCTGTGGTAAAAAATTCAAATTTTGGTTCTTTGTATTTTTTGAGTTACACTCCATGGAAAATAGGGTTTGTGGCTAGTCCCGAAACTAGTCAAAAACAAGTGTTTTGGGAAAAACGTCATAACTTCTTCATAACAGATACAAATTTAGTAATACAAAATGTGTTGGTTATAGTACCGTATTTAATATGATTTGTAACAATTTTAGAGCGATTCAACAAATATTACATGCGGGGCACTTTCTACAAGGTCACTCTCTAGAATAAGCCAGAATTCAGCAAGGTATGTCATTTTTGCTATCACTACTTTTTTGAGAGGTTCCAAGTAGTGAAACCTGGAGGAATTGCATAAAACACACTGAAGAACATTGTGTATCAGTTTTAGATCTTCATTCATTACAGGTACAAATTTATGATTATTTGAAGTTAGGGTTTTTGACTAATCCAAAACTAGTCATGTGAGACTAAAGAAAAGTTTGATGTAAATGCTAGTCTCTTGTTGTTTAAAGTTAAGGAAGGTTTGTAGGTATGTTATCACATACAATACGTCTATTACAAATTTATAAATCATATTTGGATGATGAAATTGATGAGGGATTTTGGTTGAGTTACAATTTGGGTACATGGGTGAGACAAGTAGTTGATGAGTTGACACATACATGAGGTGTATAGTTGATGATGTTTGTACATATTGATGAGTTATAGTTGATGAGTAGTTGACACATGATTGGTACATACTTGGTACATGGTTGGTTGCACTTTTTTATGGTATGGGTTGATTACAAATTGTTTGGTACAGGTTGGTGCATGGTTGATGCACTTGTTTATAGTACATACTTGGTGCATGGTAGATGCACTTGTTTATGGTACAGGTTGATTATAGGTTGAGGTACAGGTTGATTCATGGTTCAAGTTTATTGGTATAGGTTTACAACGGTATATCTCACAGTGATAGTGTGAAAATGGTTTCATCATTCTACTTCTACTTCAGGGCGGTTGGACGGGGCAAGGACAGGTGGTTGTAGCCACCTTCCAGTTGTAGTCGGAGAACATAGAGGTTTGTAGCCTCCTTCTGGTTGTAGCCAGAGAATTGGGGAGTTGGAGCTTCCCTCAGGTTCTAGCCTGAAAAACTAGGGGGTTGGAGCCTCCTTCCAGTTGCAGCTGGAAAACAAAGGAAGTTGGTGCTTCCAATCAATGTAATTCTTCAAGACATATAAGAAAAATCATTCTGTGGTTTTCTCCCGATTTGGGTTTCCACGTAAAATACTGGTGTATTGTGTATGTGTGTGATTGTTCATTTCTTATTGCTCATTATTAGATAATAATTCTACATTGATATAACACTTGGATTATTTGAAGAAAAAGGATTATAATTACGCTATTATTGATTCACCCCCCCTCTCAGTAATCTAACAATTGGTATCAAAGCAGGTTCCTTCAGAAATCAGTTTAACCACTGAAAGGTAGATCATGGAGAGTACCAACTTGTATAGAAATGGAATACCACAGTTTGATGGAAATAAGTATGCTTTTTGGAGCATAAGGATGAAGACATATATACAGACACGGGGATTTCAATTTTGGCAATCAATTGTAGATGGATACACAGCACCAGCAGTTCCACCAACAAATGACAAAGCAGTGAAACTCGGTGAAAATAATTCCAAAGCCAAAAATGCACTTTTGAATGGTCTCAGTGATACAGTATTCACCAAAGTTGCACATTGTAAATTCGCTAAAGAGATTTGGTTATGAAGGATATATAAAAGTCAAAGAAACAAAGCTTCAAACTTACAGAGATCAGTTCGAACAACTAAAAATGAAGGAAGATGAGAATATTGTAGCCTACTTCTTATGAGTCGATGAAACAGTGAATGCAATCATAGGATTGGGAGAAGAAATCCAAGAATCTGTAATTGTTCAAAAGGTACTAAGATATCTTCCTATGAGATTTAACCCTAAGATATCAACACTAGAAGAAAGATCTGATCTAAACTCAATAAGCATGGACGAACTGCATGGAATTTGCATAGCATATGAAATGAGAACTGAATAGGAAAATCTAGATGTAAAAGAATCATCCTTCAAAGCATCCAAAAGATCAAAGAAAAAGAAAAAGGAACAAGAATAATATAGCAGCAGCAGTGATGTCTCGAAAGATGATGAATGAGTGGCCAACTTCATCAAAAGACTAAACAAGGGAACCGACGGTAGGTATAGAGGTAAGTTTCCTTTAATTTGTTTTAATTGTGATGGTATTGGTCATTTTGCTAACAAATGTACTCATAAGAAAAAGAGAAATGATGAAGTTTACTCAAAAGGAAAACACACATATAAAGGCAAAAGAACTACAAAGAAAGTTTTCAAGAAAAGCTTATGCACCAAAGAAGACATCTCATCATTGGATCAAGATGAAGTCAATGACGGTGAGACAGGAAGAGTTCTATTCATGGCAGTAAAAGACTCTGACAAAGAAGACTCTGAAGAAGAACATGAAGAAGCCGAAGAAGAATATGAAGAAGTTGAAGAAGAAATTGAAGAAGCAAAAGTTGACTATCGAGAAGAATTAATGTGTGTCATAGAAGTTATCAGAAGAGAAAAGAAGAAAAACAAGAAATTACAAGCAGAACTAGACAAGAAAAAGGATACTCGAGAACTAGAACAAATGATCACAAAATTGAAGGTTCAAATAGAAGAAGATAAAAGAATTGATGAAGCACTCAAAGAAAAGCTAGAATAAAAGGACAGGATAATTGGAAACTTGGAAGCAGAGATTGTCGCACTAAGAAATGATATTCAAAAGAAAAATATGTAGAATAGCTCAAAAGTTCTGGATGACATTATCAGTAGTCAAAAATATCATCTTGACAAGTCCAGACTTGGATACAATCAGACAGAAAAGGGATCAAGTTCCAAAACAACAAAGCAAGAAACATATCCAAAAATTTATGCAGAAACAATCAAAGGGGATAGGAAGATATATAAGGACGATTACAGGGGCATTCCTCCACCAAGAAGATTCAGATTTTAGAATCAACAACAGAAAGATAGGCATCAAGAAGAAGACGAATTCATAATAGCACCTCCTTTCAAAAGATCTTCAACTCCTATGTATCAAACTATATTTTTGGGTTTATGTTTTGCATGTAATAATTTTGGGCACAGACAGTGCATACAACAGTTCACATTCAAAACAAAGTAATGCTCAGAAACAACACTGACAAAACTCCTTACGAACTATGGAAAAGAAGACCAGCAAATGTAAAGCACTTCAAAGTTTTTGGAAGAAAATGCTATATCAAAAGAGAAGATGGTGAAATGGGAAAGTTTGACTCTCGTGTGGACAAAAGAGTACTTGTTGGTTACTCAAGTACAAGAAAATCATACAAGTGTTACAATCTAAGATTGAACAAAGTTGTGGAAAGCATCAACGTAAAAATTGATGAAATAGGAAGATCATAATCAAAGGAAGAAAATGAATCAATGAAACAACCCTTAGAAGTAGAAGAGGAAGATGAAAAAGAAGTAGAAGAGGAAGATGAAGAGAATCTGACAGAAGCAGAAGAGCAAGTTCAGCAAGTGTCTCCAAAGACACCCAGTAAACGAGTACAGAAGAATCATCCTTCAGATCAGATTATTGGAAACAAAGATGCAGGAGTTGAGACTAGAAGAAGAATCTGTTCACTAGAACAAACACACCTAGCACTCTTATATACAATTGAACCAAACTATTTTGAAGAAGCCAGCAAGGATGAATCTTGGAATAAGGCCATGGATGAATAATTGGATCAAATAGAGAAAAATGACACTTGGGAACTAGTTCCAAGACCAAAAAATAAGAATGTGATCGGCACAAAGTGGGTCTTCAGAAATAAATTGAATGAAGATGGACATATTACAAGGAACAAAGCTATATTGGTATGTAAAGTATATGCATGGGTTGAAGGAATCGAGTTTGAAGAGACATTTTCCCCAGTTTCTAGAATAGAATCAATCTGTTTTATTTTAGCTTATGCATGCTCCAAAAATATTAAAATGTATCAAATGGGCATAAAATCATATTTTATGAATGGGGAACTTGAAGAAGAAGTCTACATTGAACAACCAAAAGGATTTCAGTTGTTAGAAAACGCAGATTATGTGTGTAAATTAAAGAAGGCCTTGTATGGTCTAAAACAGGCTACTAGAGCACGATACTCTAGACTAGATAAGTATCTGCAGCAGGCAGGGTTCAAAAAAGAAAGTGCAGACAACAAACTCTACATCAAGGTAAGTCAAGGTAATATTTTATTAATTGAAGTTTATGTTGATGATATTATTTTTGGTAGTGATGATGACAAGTTAAGCCATAAATTTGCAAAAGATATGCAGAATGAATTTCAAATGTCGTTACTTGGAGAAATATCCTTCTTTCTGGGACTTTAGATACACCAAAGAAACCAAGGAATTTTTATTTCTCAAACCAAGTATATCAAAGAAATGTTAAAAAGGTTCGGTATGGAAGATTGCAAACCAGTTATCACTCCCATGAAAACCAGTTGCAAGTTGAGAAAAGATGATGATCTGAAGTCTATAGATCAGAGGCAATATAGGTCAATGATTGGCAGCCTACTATATGTGACAGCATCCAAACCAGATGTAATGCAGGCAGTTGGACAGGTGGCATGATTTCAAGCAACACAAAAGGAATCACATGTATTAGTAGTGAAGAGGATTTTTAGATATCTCAAAGGAACAAAAGAGTTTGGATTATGGTATCCAAAAGGAAAGCATCTATCACTTATTGCCTACATAGATGTAGATTAGGCAGGTTGTATTGATGACTAACGAAACACCAGTGGACCAGCATTCTACTTGGGTGAGTGTTTAGTATCATGGCTAAGCAAGAAACAATCATCAATATCCTTATCTATAGCTGAGGCAGAGTACATTGCAATAACATCATGTTGTACACAGGTTCTTTGGATGAAACAAACTCTGACAGATATACAGGTTGAGTATGATGAGCCCATTCCAATCTATTGTGATAATACAAGTGCCATCAGTATCTCAAATAATTCAGTGATTCACTCCAAGACGAAGAACATTCCGATCAAGTATCACTTTTTACGGGAACAGGTTGCAGAAAAGAACATCAGAGTTGAGTATGTGGGAACAAAAGAACAAGTGGCATACATCTTTACAAAACCACTTCCACGGGAAGCCTTTGAGTATCTTCTCCAGAAACTCGGAGTTATTTCTACTCCAAAATGAATGCTTTTGAATGCTTATCTTATATGTCTTAGATGTACACAAGGAAACACCATAAGAAGAAATTTCAGTCAGGGGGAGCAGCCTCGGATGGAAAGATACCTTTTCCATTGATGACAAAGGGGGAGATATTTATCAGATGAAGAGGATAGAGGAATGGTTCCAGGGGGAGAACATTTATCAGATGCAGAGGACAGAGGCATGGTTCCAAAGGGAGCATCAGTGATATGATTTCAGTATTGCATCAAAGTGTTGCCATCAATGCCAAAGGGGGAGATTGTTGATTAAGGTTGGTTTTCATTGATGTCAACCCTTGAAGAAACCCCCGTAGCACAAAGGTTGGGTAATGGACCCAAGATTATTTGATGTAAAGATGACTCGTTATTTTCTTGTCATGGTTGATAATAAGTAGAAATGGATGAACTACAAAGTGGTCCCCTTATGGTGAAATCCCTCACGGGAAGATGCTTTACGGATTGAGTTATCCTAGAAGTATGGTTAGAGAACCCATGCTTATTTGTGGAATAATGAGATGAAGGTCAGTGAATTTTTCATTGAAACTATCCTATATAGATAGTGTTTGTCATGCCATTTACGGTGGTATGTGGAATGTCACATAACTCCTCATGGTTAGAGAGTTATGGCCATGAGAAGTTGGAGAACCCAAGTTTGGGTAATGAACCCAAGTTTGTTTGATGGAAAATGGTATGAGTTTTGATATATATTCAGGTAATACTATTCTATATGCATACTACATCTCATTCCATTTCTGGTGGTATGTGGAATGTCACATAACTCCTCACGGTTTGAGAGTTATGCCCTTATGAAGTTGGAGGACCCTCATATGTCATCTAGAAGCCCCAAAAGGTCAAAGTAGTCAAAATGGTTTAAGAGATTTTAAAAGGTAAATAATAAAGTGAAGGGATGAGTTTACTATAATTCAAAGTGAATACAAAATAAATTATTTAAATAATAAATTTAATGGAGGAATTAGAAGTGGGTTAACCCTAAAATAAGGAAAGTGGGCAAACTGACCTAGAAGATGTTTTTAAGGAAGCTACTTCAAGAGTATAAATAAGAGGCAAGGCTCTCTCATTTTATACACACTTGAGCATATTGAATACATATAGGTGTCTGAGGTAACCAAAGTATATCTAAGCCGAATTTCTGAGGGAAGGTGAAGAAAAGAAGGCCGAAATTCAAGGAAGGATAAATTCTTTTGATGATGCTTTCTAAGGTATGTTATTTATAGGTCATCTCATCATTTTCGCAATAAAAAAAAATCTAGAATGATTCAGAACATGAAATTTTTATTCCATTGAGGAAAAATATCCAAGTATCTTTGGTAAAAAATTCAACTTGTGGGTCGTTGTATTTTTGGAGTTACACTCAATGAAAAATAGGGTTTGTGGCTAGTCTTGAAACTAGTCAAAAACAAGTTTTTCAGGTAAAAACATCATAAATTCTTCATAACAGATCCAAATTTAGTAAGAAAAAATGTGTTGGTTAGAGTACAGTATTTAGTATGTTGTGTAATAGTTTCAGATCAATTCAAAAAATATTACATGTGGGGCATTCTCTACAAAGTCGCTCTCTAGAATAAGCCAGAATTCAGCAAGGTATGCCATTTTTTCTATAACTAATTTTATTAGTGGTTCCAAGTAGTGACACCTAGAGTAATTTCATAAAAAGCACTGAAGAACATTGTGTATTAGTTTCAGATATTTATTCATTACATGTACAAATTTATGATTATTTCAAGTTGAGGTTGTTGACTAATCCAAAACTAGTTATGTGAGACTAAAGAAAAGTTTGATGTAAATGATAGTCTCTTGTTGTTTAAAGTTAAGGAAGGTTTGAAGGTATGTGATCACATACACCAGGTCTATTACAAAGTTATAAATAATATTTGGATGATGAAATTGATGAGGGATTTTGGTTGAGGTACAATTTGGGTACATGGTTGAGACAAGTAGTTGATGAGTTGGCACATACATGAGGTGTATAGCTAATGATGTTTGTACATATTGATGAGTCATAGTTGATTTGTAGTTGAAACATGATTGGTACATACTTGGTACATGGTTGGTTTCACTTGTGTATGGTATAGGTTGATTATAGATTGTTTGGTACAGGTTGGTGCATGGTTGATGCACTTGTTTATGGTACATACTTGGTGCATGGTCAATGCACTTGTTTATGGTACATGTTGATTACAGTTTGAGGTAAAGGTTGATTGTTATTGGATAAATCCATAGGTGTGGACACTAACCGATCTCTCTAGATCCACCTGGATCTAGAACAAAGCAAGACAGAACATGACTCTTTCCCTAGATTTTGACTATTGAATTAAATAGGAGGCAAGAAAAAATGACATACCTTATTATCGCTTCATATGGTCTTTGTTTCTCCCGCTTCACTCCAGTGCTCGCGTGCAGTCCAGACCAAGACAACACAAACCAACCAAAGTGAAGATAACACAATCTATTCAACAGTTAATCTATGTATATGATCAAGGAATTATACAATAAAGTGACAATAGCTTTATGGGAAAGGGACATATTACTGTATCATATTGATGGAAAGTAAAGATTACAACTTGAGCCTTGATGTCGCAAACTTCCTTTCGATGGCCCTTGGCTCCGACACACACACTTGCTCACTTGCATGAAGAAGATCAAAACCCTTATGATATTCTTGCTGGAGTTTCCTAGCCTGTTGTTCAAGCTTTAATCTTTCACACAATTATTTCACCAATTCTCCAATGAATCTTGCTTAACCTTGCTTAACATTTTCCATGAGAATTCCCTGAGAATGAATTAGTTACTTAGATAAGAATGATCCCAAAATATCAGGGAATTCAGTACTAGGATAACCATTCGAATGCCATCTCATCCTTCTAGAAGATTCCATTCTAGAAACTTCGAGAATTCATCTTTTTCCTTGCTTAAGAAAGAGTTCGTACCCTAGTAGTTCAACACAGTGCGAACTTCTCACACCCTGGCTTAAGGCAGCATGCAAGAATCATGCATTCTCGTAGGCAAATATACTAGCAGCCTGTGAACCTCCTTCAAAAATGATATTTCTGGAAAGAGAAGAAAGTAACTTTTCTCAGGAGAAAGTTCGTATGAAGAGCCTGAGTAAACCATCATCAATACATCATCATGATGACCAAAATCATGGGTAACAGAATGCCTCCCACAGTATGAGAGTGGAACCAGTGACAGTCGATAGACTTTGTAAGCTGCATGTGTGTGTCAAGAATTAGGAGCACATCTAATTGGAAACCTGCGAACAACCAAGCATCTGCAGAAAATCATATATATCAATTATGAGGTAGGAATTCCCATAATCAGATCACAGACTGATGACATTATAGACATGGGTCATGGCCACCAATCATACACTGTGGATCCATGCCGTCAAAATATAACATAGCCACCCGGAATACACTGTGGATCTATGCGAAAATTTCAATTCAAGACGACAAAGCCACGAGACATACACAGTGGATCTATGTGTCACACAGTATACATACTCCATCGCAACCTGGATCACAAAGATGATATCCAGGGTCTTCAATCTAGTTGCCCAAAATATGAATCTAACCATGTGATTACATGTGTTGAAGTCGAACATGGTAGAAACCACTTGATTACCGGTCATTGATGAAACCGTTAACAAGTGCGAGGGAAATCACCATTAATGTCAATGACTCCCAAGGTACATAGTACAATCCATCGAGTGTGAATAAATGAGTTGAAGTCGAACATCTGATGGAATCTTTCAATCAGGGGTCAATGATGTAAACCCACTGTCGAAAGCGAGGAAACCTGCCATTGAGGCATGCAAGCTCCAAGGTACCAAATAATTTCTAAGTCTTGATTCCGGATAATGAGCTGAAGTCGACGGAACAAAACTCGTCACAGGAGGGCCTTGATGTATCCCCCATCAATGACACGAAATGAGTAACAGATTTTGAAGGTGAAACAGAGTAGGACTGGACACAGGGAAGGCCGACACGGAGAGATTGGATAACTGCAGATGGCTGACTCAATATAGGTTTCAAATGGACTTCTCTTGAACATATGAACGACACGACCAATGATTTGGCAGCATTGACTCAAAGACGACACAGGAAATGACCTTGTAATCAATCGAATGAGAGACAAATGGATTTCCCAAACCAACTTCAAATGATAAATAGGGGGTGTCATGTTCAAGAGAAACACTTACTGCCAATCAATACGATGATGAAAACATATCCCTTTCCCAAATTTTCCCCCACCATTTCTGGCGAGTACCTCTTTATTTTTACGCAAGCTTGAGGAGGATAACATATGCTTGTTGATGTAAGCTCATCCTTCGGACGAGTCCCTCGGAGTATATTTAACGAACCCTAAGAAGGAGTGGTTCGATCCCATCACGGGTCTGTCAATGTTTGTTTAACGAGTCCAGAGATAAAAAACTCGAAGGTTTTTCAAGATTATAGAGTTTGGAAAAACGCTTAAAAGAGAACTCTCTCAATTCCTTTTTCATAAAATAGTCTGAATGAGACCGAAAAAGAGATAAATTATCGCTCACCAGACGCTTACTTCAAATACTTTATCGAGCGTGAAAATAGCAAGGTCGTTCGACGATCTTTTCATGTTTAGGGAGTCAGAAAAGAGCTTAAAGAGGACTCCAGGGGGTTCATTTTTCGTATAACCTTGTTGAGCCCGAAAAAGTGATAAAAGTATGCTCGATCACGTTCTCATGTATTTATGAGTGCAAGAACGAACAAAAACCATGCTCGAGGTTTTTATATAAAAACCATAAAAAACAATCAAAAACACGTGATAACAAAGAAAAACATGTCCGTAGCCTTGTATTGAATCATCAAAATCATCATGCCTACAAGAATTACACTCAATATGCCATTAGGAATAAGGGTTTAATCAATAAATAATCATAAAAAACCCAAAATGATATAGTAAAAGTAAATAAAAGGAGTAAATACTCTTTTTACCACACCATTTTTACATTTCCATTATTAAGCTCCAAAAAACCCCTCTTTTACCCTTCAAGTTCAGCGTTAGATTGCGGGAGCTACGAGAGACCATTCAGCGAGTCGTCTGCGATATTAAGGTAAGCTATTCGTCCGTAACATTTTCATGGTTTAAATTTATAATTCCATTGGTTAAATTTCCATTTTTAAGTTGGTTTTCTAGGCCCTATATGCGCGTTTCCATTCTTGCAGGTAGGCTATACGGGGCCTGCGAGAATGATGCATTCTCGCAGGTGAGCCTTAAGCCACCTGCGAGGTTCTCGCGCTGTGCACACAGGGCACCTGTGAGAACCGCAAAGCCCAAATTTTTTTTTAAATTTTGACCCAAAGAAAAAGATCCAAAGCATGAAAAAAGTTATTAATCCTCTTATTGTGTTCCTTGTGCAGATAATTGGCCATAAACATGGTGCTTGAGTGGCACGAAAGGGAACATAAAGAGGATAATGAAATGGCCAAAAATCATCCACCGACCATAGCTTCTTTGAGAGACTGTGGGCTCTTGAAGTACTTTCGCATCCCGAGCATGAGGGCCCAAGTCAGACTTTTAGAGTATCTGGTGCGTATGTGGGACCCTGATCAGCAGGTGTTTCAGGTGGGGGTCCACACACTGTCCTTAGACATTCAGGACATTTACTTTTTGACCGGATTGTCCCGACGGGGATACTATGTGAGCCTGACCGGTAGTAGAGGTGGTGGGCTACCGATGAGTGAGTATTGTCGTATACACTGTGTTCCCGAGGCTGAGAGAAAGAAAGGAAAAGTAGCAATTTGGGGGCTACAAGATTTGACCCTCCGTATTATCCTATTCACTATAGCTCGGATGGCTAGGAGTTCTGCTCCGCATATGGCATTACAGAGTTACTTCCAGTACTCTATTGAGTGTATTGAGCCTCGAGTGTTCAACTGGGCAGATGTTGTGTTGTACAGTATAAAAAAACAATTGACCAAGTGCAGACGTGGCAACCTGAAGAAATTCGGGTACTGATCTTTGCTGGTATCCTTCTTCTAGAGTGGGTCCCATTACTGAGGTTACAAGTGGAGTGGAATTTACCGGCTCCCAGGGATCCGCGGATGCTGAGATGGTGTCGGCTCATGGCCCGGCACGTAGCAGGACCGATCATCAAATATGATGATACTTTCTTTGACTGGCTTCAACCACAAATGTTGATGGTTGATGACTACGCTTATGTTGGGATGGATTTTCGAGGAGATCCAAGTTTGGTATTGCCAGAGGATGCTCAGTGGGGGGACCTTGGTAAGAAGTACACACATTTTCTCTTTTTAAATGTTATTTAATTTTTTTTATCATATTCAAATGTTTTTGTTTTATATGTTCGTCCAAAGACTAATACAAAATTGTTTGTTGATAACATAGATGTTGGACCGTATAGACCTCCTGGCACTTCTCCTATCCAGACGCGAGGAGAGGTAGCAGCAGCACCACAGTATGCTGAGGATTATCAGGTGGTGGAACAGAATTTAGAGGGCCTGACTGCAGACATTCCAGATATGAATTTGGAAGAGGTTCCACGACGCGATCAACATCATACTGTAGGGGTATCAGCATCTATGAGTCGACTGCTCCGTAGGGTTGTTAGGGCAGTCGTGTGTTACTGTGAACGTCATTCATGACGTCACTTTGTAGAAGCTATAAGCTTCAATTTTTGACATTTTGGTCTTCGGAAAAACATTTTGTAAAAACTCTTTTGATCGTTATATATACAGACGAATTCTACCGGTTTACTTTATATTGTGTGAATTTTGATGTGTTTGATTTATAAATTATTCAAATGTTTGTCCAATATATAATTAGCCAATGCATCTGTTAATGTATTTATACATCTAGGAATATGTTGATATTCAATGTGATCAAAATAACATTCCAAGAGGCGAATTCGCAAATAAACCTGTAATAAGGTAGGACTTTGAATAGAGTAGACATTACTTAACTGTAGTACTACAAGCTGCGAGTCAAGTCACACAACCAAATGACGGATTTCGAGCGAGATAGCATCAACCAATAATTCAATAACGACGCTATACTCTGCAATGTTGTTGGTTGCACGGCCGAGGCACACACCTCGTAAAGATACAAGTTCGTTTGTTGGGGCATAGATTTCCCACGTAGCGGAAGCAAGGTTCTGAGTACTACGGCTAGCACCATCAGCAAAGCCAATATAGGGTAGCGAAGACTCCAACATCTGGAAATCAAACACAACGTCATAAGGGCAGAGACCAGATAACGACAAAAGAAATCTATAGTAACACACACAAAGTATGATACATTAAAATACAATTACTTGTGCACAGATGATTTATGCATAGTACTTCTTCAAGTACAACCCATTTTTGGGTTCACTCAAAGGGATACCATCGTAATCGACCAACTCATATGCTCCTTTTTCCAAAACTCGGCGAACAATATAAGGACCTCGCCACATAGGTTCGAATTTCTTAGCTCCTAACACATCTCGATCTTGCTCATAGAGAAGAACAAGATCTCCTTCAAAGAAAACAAGAGGCTTGACATGCTTGTCATACTGGGCCTTGACACATTTTTTCTGGGCTTCTATTACTAGGGTGGCATCACGTCGAGTTTCTTCTAATTGCATAAGATACAATAGACGTTCTTCTTCAGCAGAAGTGTTGGGTAGGAGTTCAACAGCTAGCTTTAGAGAGGGTATCTCGCATTCTATTGGAAGAATGGCTTCCACACCATAGACTAACCGAAAAGGTGTAAACCCAGTAGCAAACTTAACAGATGTCTGGTATGCCCACAATGCCAAAAAAAACATTGTGTACCAACTTGTTTTATGAATTCCTATCATCCGTCGAAGCATAGTTATGAGAACTTTGTTGATTTCTTCGACTTGGCCATTAGCTTGTGGATAATAGGGCATTGAGTTATCATGACGAAGACCCAACTTCTCTGTAAGTTCGAACATCATAAAATTCCTAAAGTGGCTACCGTGATCAGTGATGATAGCTTGGGGAACACCAAAACGATCTATGACGTGATTAAAAAGAAACAAGGCTGTGGTGTTTCCAGTGTTATCGAATGTCGGCATCACCTCGGCCCATTTCGTAAAGTAATCAACGGCTACAATGATGTAACCATGCCCCCCGACCGAGTGAGGGTGACAGGTCATGAAATCGATGCCCCATTTCGCAAAAGGAACAACTGAGACCACAGGATGAAGAGGAGCAGGATGTAACCGAAGTTTCTGATTGTAGGTCTGGCAGGCATGGAATTTCTGAACGGCAGTAATGTAGTCGTTAAACAAAGAAGGCCAAAAATACCCTGCACGTAAGATCTTCTGGGAAGTAGAATACCCAGACATATGACCACCACATGCTCCGGAATGGCAGTCATTCAGAGCTTTCTCGGCTTCGTCGAATGTTAGACAATGTCGAAAAATAGAGTCAATTCCCCGACGGTAAAGAGTATCCCTGAGGATAATGTATTGACGAGCTTGATAGCGTATGCGACGTCGTTCAGTACTAGACAAAGCAGGCCGGAAAGTCTAGGTTTGGAGATATATAATGATATCCCCATACCAAAAATCATCAGTTCTAATAAGGAAAAGAGATTCATCAGGTAATGAATCAACTACTACATTTTCCGTTGTAGAATGAGGAAAATCGCATATCAACTCAGCAAAAACTAAGGACTTCTTAGACTTGGCGCGATCGAATTCCAAGTCAAACTCCTGGAGTATCACAATCCATTTGGAGTATTTTCCCCCTAGCAATTGACGTGTCAAAATATGTTGCATAGGGTTACAATGAGAAATCACCGTAGTCTTGCGTGAGAGGATATAATGTCGGAAGCGTTGGACGACTTGAACGGCAGCCAAGGTTAGTTTTTTGACATGTTGATACTTGATTTTAGTGGGCGTGAGACTTCGACTCAAGTAGTAAATAACATGTTCGTCGTGTGCATCATCCTCTTGGACGAGAACCATGCCAATAGTGTACTCCGAGGTAGCAAGATAAAGGAAGTAATCGCGACTATAATCGGGAGGAAAGAGAAGAAGAGCTCGTGTTAGGGACAACTTCAAATCTTCAAAAGCATTGTTGGCAATGGAATCCCAGACAAACTCTGAATATTTCTTTAGTAGCCACGTAAAACCACGAGTAATCTCGGCGTAATTAGGGATAAAACGACGAAGAAAGTTTGCTTTCTCCTTCAAACTTTGCAACTGGCGCAGCGTAGAAGGAGGAGGGAGATTAAGAATCACCTCAACCTTAATAGGATCCACCCGGTTCCCTTGACGCGAAACGATAAAACCTTGAAGACGACCGGATTCTACACAGAAAATGCACTTATGAGGGTTTAAACGTATCCGGTAGAATCGACAACGAACGAAAATAGCCTGGAGGTGGGTAGGGTGATCAACTCTGCGCATAGAATGAGCTGGTAAATCGTCCAAATAGGGTTGAACGATATGCTTTATATCATGAAAAGCATAAGACATAACGCGTTGAAAAGTTGTGCCCGCATTCTTAAGACCGAAAGGGAGTTTCCGATAGGCAAAAGTACCCCAAGGACAAATAAAGACAGTCTTATGTTGATCCTCGGGAGCAATGTTAATTTGATTATAGCTGGAGAAACCATCCATGAGAGAGAAAATTTCACTTACGGCACAGTCATTGACAATCTGGTCGACAAAAGGGGTTGGAAAGTTGTCTTTAGGACAAGCTTTATTAATATCCCTATAATCAACACATACACGAATACTACCGCCTTTCTTGTCAATCAGGACAGGATTGGAAACCCATTCTGTAAGAGCCACCGGATAAATAAAGTCGTCTTTCAAAAGTTTTTCAACTTCGAATTTGATAGCAGCCACTTTACGTGGGTGAACTGGACGAAGGCGTTGTCGGACTGGTTTAGCACCCGGGTATGTCTTTATCTCATGTACAACAATTATAGGGTTGATACCTGGCATCTCTTCGTAACTCCAGACGAAGATGTCACGAAACTCTTTAAACAGGGACGTATAGGTGACTATTTCGTCGGAAGAACACGAAGCTCCAATATGGACATTTTCGAGGATTCCAGGTTTGATGGATATGTCAATGGGAATAGTGGGCGAGATATTACTTAAGTTCCCTTCTGCAAACACATCATGTGTAGTCGCGGGAACCGTCGATATGACAACAATGGTCAATGGAGTCGAAATCCGTTGGCAGTTCTCAAGAGTGTGTTGTTCCAAAAAGAGGATGGAACGATGATGCCCATCGTCCCAAGGGGTGTCCTCCATGACGGACATGATCATATCGTCAATGGGAAAAATAACATGAAAAGGATAAGAAGACAACTCGTCAAGAGAGGTGGTAGAAGGTGTTGCCGATTGAATCGCTTGATAAGCAGATTCAACCAGACTTAACGACATTGTGTCGCCGAAACAAAGGTGATCTCCAGGGTCAAGGACACAGGAAGTTCGTGAGGCATGGTGGAGATCATGTTGATAGAAGCAAATGACGAGCATGGAACATCGGGTGGTGGAATGGGAAAGGTACCCATTAATGAGGAGTCCTTTAAAAGACCTACTCCAACGTTCTCATAACCATGTGGGGTTTTAGAAATAAACGGTACATTGCTAGTACAAGTATCGGAATTGAAGAAGACAAGTTGGTCAATGGTAATAACCTTTCCTTGATGAGGGAAACGTACTACACGAAAAAGTGTTGATACAACTGCGCGCATGGAATCGATCCAGCTGCGGCCAAGTAGAAGATTATAATCAAAGGGAGCGTCGAAGACTTCCACTTCAACTTGGACCGTTTTACCTTCTAACGTGATAGGCAATGAAGGGAGAACACCGTAAGGCTTAAAACCCAAGCCATTGAAGGCTTTAAGAGTGTTTTGGGATTCATTCAAAGGAGGAGAGCCAATGGCTTTCCAACAAGCAAGAGACATAACACAAGTCGAGGCACCCTCGTCGATAACAGTTCGGCAAATGTTCTTGTCAGAGACAACAACATGGATTTGAAACGCGAGTTGAGGGGGTAACCTTGGAATTTGATCTTCCAAGTCAAAGATGATTAAATTCGTATCCATTGGGTGAATTCCACCTATAGCTTTCAACAGTGCCTTTCATTGTGTAGGACAAGACTGAAGGACTTCAAGGGCTGACATCGCTGAAGGTGCTTGGGCCAGATCTTCAACAATGTTGTAGTTCTGGGCCGCACGAGCATGAGGATTGAAAGCCGATTTTCGTACGACACCCTTAGGGGGGGGGTCGCAGAACTGTGTCGAGGCTCTGTCGTTTGAGATGAAGAGGACCATTGGTAGGTGGAGTCGTGGGAGAGGGTTGGACCAACGAAGGAGGTAAATCATCAACCTTCTCCTTAGATGGAGAATAATCTTTGGCTCGAGTCGTGAGTGAAATGTTGTTCTGCTTAGAATCATCAGTACACATCAAAACATATGATGTCATAGAAGAGGATGGTTGTTCATGGATGACCAACTGAGCCTGTTGTTGAGATGGGAAGGGTTGGGACAAGACAAACAGTGCAGGAGGTTTCGAGGTTCCCTGAAGGAACTTAATGACCTCAACACGTCTTGGACAATCCTTCGTGTAGTGATCATCACCACAAATAAGGCAAGGGTATCGGGGTTTGCGCTTATCGCTATCATCAACAGGAGTAGTTTTAGTTTTCTCGGCTTGATTATTATTTTTTCCCTCCTTATTCTTGCCTCTCCCCTTTTTAGATTTTTTTTTACCGGCTGGGGTAGATTGGACAACATTTACCTCAGAAGTTTTGTCGGTGGGAGTGGCAGGAGACGGAGCATTTTGAACATTAGAAGAAGTCGATTTAGGGTTTGTGCTTGAAACAAAATGTGATTGGGCTTGGGCAGTACCAATCACACCATTAGCCACATGCGAGGCAACTGGAGCAGTTGAAGTGCTGGAAGTATTAGGACGAGGTAAATCTGGTAGTAAATCATAAAGAGTTCCCGTCTGTGAGTAAACGAGATCAAGATATTAAGCACGAATTATATCCTTCTCTTCCGTGACAACACCACCCATGGAAATCTCCTTACCGATTTCATTCACAAAGGATTTTGTAAACCATTCTGCTAGCAACTGATCGGGGAGCTCAAGTTTAATGAGATGTCGTCTCCTTCGCCACTCATGGATATGATCAGATATATGAGTGTCTTTACTTTGTTTGAAGGAAGTCAAAATCTCAATCCCCGTATCATAACGGATCGGTAACTGGTAATGCGTAAGAAAAGCCATAGCTAAAGTGTTAAAATAAGAGAAGAAACCTCGTGGCAATTCAATATACCACTTCATAGCAGAACCAGTAAGGGTTCGTTGAAAGAGATGTAATCGAATAGAGTCATCCATCAACGAGTTGGATGAACACCATAAGTGAAAAGTCATAACATGATTGTTTGGGTCCTCTCCCACTTTGTCGTCAAATTTAGGAATATCCAATGGAAGCTTGGTTGGAATAACAGGCCATTGGGGAGAGTGACGAATAGGATCATTTAAAATCCTAGACAAATACGGCAAATCCAAAGTAGTGAGAAAAGGTAACTGTCGATTCACCTGCGGGTACTGGTGGCTTTGGGGTGGAAGGCCTGTCGGCAAACCAGTAGGACCATAAGCAGTCTGCCCATAATGGGAAGACCCAGGCATATTCGAGGGTGGTTGGAGAGGATAGTAGCTCAAGGAATTATAACCTTGAGTGGGGACATGAGTTTGAGCATTTGTACCCCAAATAGGATTAGGTATACCTGGATATGGTTGGCCTATAGTAGGGACAGGCAACTGCTGCCCCTCAGTCGTTTGAGGAATATTTTGTATCATCTGATTCCAATACTGGGCCAAAGCAGGAGGTATATTTTGTCCAAAAGGTGGGGTTGGTCCCCCTATCGTAGGCGGAGTTCTAACCGGAAGTTGTGTTCCAATCGAAGGTTGTGTAGTAATGGGATTGCGTCCGGTAAGAGGAAATTGAATCGTACCACCTTGCCCACCAACGGGAATCTGCAAGTTTGGTGTAATGGATGGGATGTGCCACTAGGATTAGGATTACCAGAAGGAAATTGAGGGAGTGTCGGAATAAAACCAGGAATAGGGAGCCCAGGAAAAGAAGGACCACCTAGAGAACCGGATGGGGTTTGCGGAGGTGTTGGAATAGAAGCATTCAACAAAGAATTCAACGCATGGCATCCGGGTGGTAGTGTCGGAGTGACAGTGGGTGTTCATTGTGTGTTTAGAGGAGCAAGATCAGCTGCAGTAAACCCAGTGGGGACACTCGTAGTAGCTGCAAGATGGGCCATTTCGGCAGGGATAGTAAAGTGATAAGTGGTATTCAACGGTACAGTGTCTGTCTCAGAAAACACCAGAGGGTTGATTTCAGAGACCACAGGTGAACTAGGACTAAAAATGGTCCTTCGAAAATCACCTGCAGACCAAAAAGGATCTTGGCCTTCTACACCAAGAAAAGGCCCAACGGGTGATCCAGAAGAGGTAACAACTAAGTCTCCAGAAGAATTCAGTCGTCTAAAAGGGCGCTGAGAATCACTGGGAAGTCGAAAATCCTCTCGAGTATTTGTAATTCGAAAACGTTCTAGAGAGTCAGTGCGTTCCACTTGTGGTGTGGTGACGATTGGGGCTTCACTTTGCCCAGGAGAGCCCTCAGGTGTAGCTGTAGGCAAGGGTTGAGAATCGTCCAGATGCTCTGGAGATAAACCTTTCATTCTACGTGAACGACGTGGAGGAGCTATTGTAAACGAGTGACAAACTTCGCGAAGAAAATCCTATGGTCAACTTTGAGAAACAAACAACACGCGCTAGTAAACAAAATCTAGGAGGCAATCACCAAGCAAACAAGACCTTCTAATTTCGAAGACACTAGTTGGTGATGAAATCCAACATCGCAACAACGAGACGAGAAGGGGCGGGGCTAGGGTGGAAAAGTTACGCTGACGACCTGCTTAACGGACTTACACCCTGGTGCAAGCTCCCACACATAATCGTGGGTATACCCTCCAAGGAGCCCGAGTGAGTTTGGTCAACGTCAATTCCAGGTATCGTGAAGACTTTCCCCTCCACAGTCACCTTGGGTAAGAACCTAGAAAGATAGGCCACTAAGGTCACCACCAACAACAATAAAGCCTAGGGGAATAGTCGACAGTCCGATCCACATGCAAGGGCAAGGTATCTAGCCCGCAATCAACTCAAAAGGCTTCCACTCATCATTGTGGGTATACTTCCGAGTGATCCTTGTAATACGTGCAATCTCTACACTGATATCAACAAAGCAGGGTGAGTAACTCTACCAATATCAATGCGACCTAGTGTTTGACCCTTGTGTGAGAAGGGCTTCCCAGGACAAGATGTTGCAAATGGAATTTAACACTCCCTAACATAAGATGCTATTGTGTGTTTTGTGCTTTTGGAGAGTGTATCTCTCTTCCTACTCCAAAGCGCTAGCCTACCTAAATGTTGGTGTAATAGAGCCCTAGAAAAGAGTTTCTAGATAAATTTTATGATTACGCGATGTTATTAAGAGCTGTTGTTTACTCAAAGGAAATGGAGGTGAAACTTATGTTGTATGACTCTGACCCAATAATGCAAGGATGAGAATGAAATGTATCACTTTTCGTTCAATGAATCCTATGTATGGGAGAGAGAGAAAGTTTTCTAGATCAACCTTGAACTACAATGCAAAATTTCCTTGAAAATGCAAATGCAAACAATCACTTATCAAATGACAATTCTCTATTGTGTATTTTTCAAATACTTCAACAATCTCAATAATTTGATTTTCAATGTTTTCTAAGATGAAAAGAATTTTTGAAAGAAAAACTTTTTGTTCACTTTTCAAAAAGGATCCTCACTATGCCAATGAGAATACAGAAAATCAAAAAGAAAAGAATCAAGCAATAACAAACCCAATCAACTCTTTCAATGAAAGAAAAAATAAAGAGCAAACCAATGAAGTCTTCTCAATGCAAACGAAAATGATTTTTCAAACCAATAAGCAAATGAGAAAAACGAAGTACTCAACTTTCAACCAATCACTGGTTCTTAACTAATCAAACACACTCAAAGTCTGAAGTCAGAGAGAATGGTTTCGCCAAGAAAAGTCAAGAAACGAAATTCAAGATACAAATGACAAGAAAAGCCTTGGAACCCTAAGACTGTTCAGGCACACAAACAAAGATAAGAAAGATATCAATCAATAGTCCAAGAAACTCTTATGAGGCAATCAAACTGATCTGGGCAGTTGAAAAAACCAAAACTCAAATCCAAATTTTTGACAAAATGAGTTCGCAGGCAGGCAGTATTACACAGTGCAAGAATCACTGATTCTCGCAGGTGACCCTTGAGCAGGATGCGAGAACCTCGCACTGAAACCTAAAGGCATAGTGTGAACTCTACCAATTCTCGCAGGCTGCAATGAAGTACAGTGCGAGAATGCTTGAACATAATCAAAAATTTGAAAAATGAAGCAAAATTAAAAAAAGCTTCTGGACCCAGAAGGTCTATCAGGATATCCTAAAGACTCGGAGACTGATAGGACAGGAGAAAAGTGAAACCAGAGAAAATGGCCACAGAAAAATACACAAAGCCACAAAGAAAATGGGATTACTCCCCAGTGGAGTCGCCAATTTTGTTATTGGATAAATCCGTAGGTGCGGACACTAACCGATCTCCCTAGATCCACTTGGATATAGAACAAAGCAAGACAGAACATGACTCTTTCCCCAGATTTTGACTATTGAATTAAATAGGAGGCAAGGACAAATGGCATACCTTATTATCGCTTCCTATGGTCTTTGTTGCTCCTGCTTCGCTCTAGTGCTCTCGTGCAGTCCAGACCAAGACAACACAAACCAACCAAAGTGAAGATAACACAATCTATTCAACAGTTAATCTATGTATATGATCAAGGAATTATACAATAAAGTGACAATAGATTTATGGGAAAGGGACATATTACTGTATCATATTGATGGAAAGTAAAGATTACAACATGAGCCTTGATGTCGCAAACTTCCTTTCGATGGCCCTTGGCTCCGACACACACACTTGCTCACTTGCATGAAGAAGATCAAAACCCTTATGATATTCTTGCTGGAGTTTCCTAGCCTATTGTTCAAGCTTCAATCTTTCACACAATTCTTTCACCAATTCTCCAATGAATCTTGCTTAACCTTTTCCATGAGAATTCCCTCAATATATAGGAGAGAATGAATTAGTTACTTAGATAAAAATGATCCCAAAATATCAGGGAATCTAGTACTAGGATAACCATTCGAATGTCATCTCATCCTTCTATAAGATTCCCTTCTAGAAACTTCGAGAATTCATCTTTTTCCTTGCTTAAGAAAGAGTTCGCACCCTAGCAGTTAAACACAGTGCGAATTTCTTGCACCCTGGCTTAAGGCAACCTGCGAGAATCATGCATTCTCGCAGGCAAATATACTAGCAGCCTGCGAACCTCCTTCAAAAATGATATTTCTGGAAAGAGAAGAAAGTAACTTTTCTCAGGAGAAAGTTATTATGAAGAGCTTGAGTACACCATCATCAATACATCATCATGATGACCAAAATCATGGGTAACAGAATTCCCCCCACAGTATGAGAGTGGAACCAGTGACAGTCGATAGACTTTGTAAGCTACATGTGTGTGTCGAGAACCAGGAGCACATCTAATTGGAAACCTGCGAACAACCAAGCCTCTGCAGAAAATCATATATATCAATTCTGAGGTAGGCATTCCCTTAATCAGATCACAGATTGATGACATTATAGACACGGGTCATGGCCACCAATCATACACTGTGGATCCATGCCGTCAAAATATAACATAGCCACCCGGAATACACTGTGGATCTACGCGAAAATTTCAATTCAAGACAACAAAGCCATGAGACATACACAGTGGATCTATGTGTCACACAGTATGCATACTCCATCGCAACCTGGATCACAAAGATGATATCCAGGGTCTTCAATCTCGTCGCCCAAAATACAAATCTAACCATGTGATTACATGTGTTGAATTCGAACATGGTAGAAACCACTTGATTACCGGTCATTGATGAAACCGTTAACAAGTGCGAGGGAAATCACCATTAATGTCAATGACTCCCAAGGTACATAGTAAAATCCATCGAGTGTGAATAAATGAGTTGAAGTCGAACATCTGATGGAATCTTTCGATCAGGGGTCAATGATGTAAACCCACTGTCAAAAGTGAGGAAACTTACCATTGAGGCATGCAAGCTCCAAGGTACCAAATAATTTCTAAGTTTTGATTCTGGATAATGAGTTGAAGTCGATGGAACAAAACTCGTCACAGGAGGGCCTTGATGTATCCCCCATCAATGACACGAAATGAGTAACAGATTTTGAAGGTGAAACAGAGTAGGACTGGACACAGGGAAGGCCGACACGAAGAGAATGGATAACTGCAGATGGCCGACTCAATATAGGTTTCAAATGGACTTCTCTTGAACATATGAACGAAACGACCAATGATTTGGCTTACAAATAGAAAATAATATCTTGAGGGATATCCTTTTTAGTGCGCCCCCTAACCCTCTTACATTAAAAACAAGATAATCATCAAGGAACAAGCTTCGAGGGGACATCTACACTAAGAACCCCTTTAATATTTTTTTTTTCCCTCCACCTCAATCATTGCCTTGGTCTTGGATTTTGAATTTTGATACTTCCTTATGACCATAACGACCTTTGAGAACACTTCTACTAACCGTCAATTAACCCCCCCACCTTAATCTTCCAAATTGGATTTTCTAGGGTGAATCTTGTGGGGTGAGAAAGAGGGGTGGGATTGTGGTGTACGATAAGTCTTGGTCTATTCTCCTAAGCCCTTATAAACCCCACCTAGGTTTCATGAGGAATATTGGTTCATATAAAAGGGTTGAATTTTGTCCAGCCTTCATAGTTGATAATTCTATAGGAATGGAAGGAGAGCTACCCCCCCCTGTTGCGAAGATTCCACTGGTGAGCTAGTTGCAAGTATTTCAAAAACCAAAGGAATTGAGACAAGAACATGTTCCTTACCTTTTCCTCCCATGACTGAAGGATTACTCAAGGAATAATTCTCCTTTGTGGTCTGTTTTAAGAGTATTTTTCTCCTTGCATTCCTGATTCATTTGAGTCCGATCTTCCAAAACTATCTTGTCTGGTCTCGAGCCAAAATACTAACACTTCAATACTGGATCCATTGAAACTTCTCGCTTCCTCATCAATACTTTCTTCTTAGGATCTCAAAAGGTTTTATGCACATGGAAATCCTTCCAAGGGTTCCCCCCTCCCGGTATTTTAAACAATGGAACGAAACCTACCAAAAGTACAATGGTTGCAGTAACATTGAATTTCCTTTGGTAATCTCCAAGTATTCCAGTAACCCTTCACAAATGTCAACTTCCACTAGAAAGTTATCATCCTCTTACCCTAGATAGACAAACTAGGAATGAGAACCCAAATATGTTGTAAGTGAAGGGGATCTCTCTGAGGATCAAAGCCATGCTTCCACCTAATGATAACAAGGCTAGAGCCCCCCCATAACTACTCTTGTTTTAAGATGATGTCTACAACCTCCTTCCGCTTAAAATCAAAACATATACACCTTCTTAGCAATAGATGGAAATGTGGATAGTATCCCAAAACTCTACTCCAACCCATCTCCAACCACTGCTTCAGCAAACCCCCCTTCATGATATTTTTGATGAACCGTCCTACCAATGATTTGGTATAAATCCCTTCTACCCTCTCCATTATAATGTTCTAGCCCAACACCATTGCCACTCGCTCCTTCCTATTCCTCACACATTTCTTCCTGCAACTAGGTTTAGCCACAAGTCGATCCTTCTTTGGTTTGGGTATGTTGACCTTTGTTTCCATTACCAAACTTAAACCACCCTCTGCTTGGCCCGAAGTCCCCATTGACCAAGAAGAAGACCTATTAATCACCCTTCCCTGACATTCCTCAAGTATTGGTGTACCATTTCCCTCCTCTCCATAACCTTCATCCACTAAAAAAGTATCTCGCTTAATACTCTTATTGTCATATTTCATAGATGGGTCTACCTCCAGCGCGAGAGCTGAAACATCCTTAAATTCTATAGCTTCCCTCCATATATCCATCAAATCCTCATGTGTCTGAAATACAAGTGATGAAGATATGAGGTCATCCTCACCATAGTCTATAACACTTGTTCCATAATCCATAGTATCATGGACCCTAGAATGAAGTAACCACACGAGCTTCTTGACAATGATAGGATTCATACATCTTTGTAAACCCTATTCACTTGTTCAACCCTCCCCACCCATGTTCAATTCTCGCAAGTGACATTTTGAACTCTTAATGAGTATATTGTTGTAATGGCCTTGAACCCTATGCTGAAAATCCTCGAACTTCTAACAAATCTGTTTGACCCTAGATATCATCCTCAAAATGTGGGGAAGTACTTGGTAGGTTTCTTGGGGATATCTATTCCATAGTCTCTCTCTCTCATTTAAGCATCGATATCAAACATGAAATCGAACACACACATATATACAAATTCTTTCTTTTTTTTAAAAATTATGCAAGAAAGAGAATCCTAAGTCGTGCATCAAAATTAAAAAACCTAGTCCTATTAATCTTCCATTGTTTACTTATTGTTTTAATAGTGTTCATTAAAGGTATCTCCATTTCAATTGCAAATAACAATAAATAATAATTTGTTGTTCAATGCATTGCATAAGCTCATTTTTCTTACAAATTATATGTATATACATATTAATCCTAACCAAAACTATTCATATCTCATTACTCCATTTGGGATGCATTTTGAAAATAGCATTGTTCTTCTTTACATAATAAAGAATTGTGACAAATTGTTCTATGCATGAAGTAGTTAGTACTCTAATTCTCTCTCGCACACAAATCAAGTGGTCATCTTTGCATCGTAAAGATAACGTAAAGGAATTTGTGTATGCATTTACAAAACCATATTCTCTAAATCGTATGATATCTTGGAGAACAAGACACGAGAAGGGGTAGAGATTGCTCCCACAAATAGACAAGTTGGGTTTTTGTTGTGTGTCAGACTAGGTCTTGTGTGACCTTGGTGGGCTATTGGATTACACCCAACATAATTGAATGTAGAATTGTTACTAAGTACCAAAGAGAAGGAGACAAAGGATTGAGAATATCCAAAGGTTCGAAAAGATCCAAATTAAGGTTAGGCATCTACCAAAAAGAATCTAGAAAAGTGTATCGAATCATTTAAGTAATATATAATTTATGGGAGTGGTTGGAACCAAAAGTTTTGGGACAACATCTCATATAGGGACAACATCAATCACCTATGGTTTGGGAATCATTTAAGTGATATATAATTTATGGTAGTGGTTGGAACCAAAAGTTTTGTGACAACATCTCATATGGGGACAACATCAATCACCTATGGTTTGGGAGACTCATGCAAACCAAAATGTGTCCCTTCCTTATACTAGAAAAATGCATTGGCTAGAAAGGAATTTAATTTCAATGTTTTTAAGATTTATAACTCCACCATGACTTGGATTTAATAAATTGTTTTTGATATTCGTGGGAAGAATAGATTAGTTAACTTAAATCGGTGGATGTTTAATATTCTTGGCTTAGATGTGTGAACTAATCATGTTGTTATTGAAGAGGTATTGAAGGATGTATTTGAATCTCTCAATTATTTTTAATTCACTATGATCATTTACGAGAGTAAGGTGAAGGTGAAGAGCATAATTTGATATGCAAGGGTTTTTAGGTTTTTTATTGCATGGAAAAATGATTTGTTCAATTTGAAATTTATCATGAGAAAAGATAAAATGATAAATTAAAATTGTTGAAATGAAAAGAATTAAAAGATACAAAAACTTGTAATAGAATATTTCATTCTGTATTAATATAAGCTTTATAAAGTTGAGCAATTTAGTGAAAGAAAACGATGATAAAGAAGTCGATAAATCATGGAATAATTAACATGCTAAAATTTTGTTTAAGCAAAGAAAACAGTGTGCAAAAATTGAATTTAATGGGTATCATGCAGTGTCTAGAATCCATAGTGGTGCATTCATGTGACTGAGATGTGGCTCTCCCGTGTAACTTGGATTCATGTGGGGTTTGAAGAGAATCATGCATGACTATGTAGAAATAGGGAAAACATTTGCACATTTTCCTAGGAATGAAATAGACTTCAATTGTTGAAAATATTGACCTCATAACTCTTTGTTGGAGTTAAGAGGGCAACCTATGATAAATTTTAAACTAATAGAGAGTTAAAAATAGTTGTAGAAATCACCGATGACAAGATTAATGGATCATATTCCTTAGTATGGTCACCATTCTATTGTGTTGATTTGCATGTGTGTGTTAAAAAAACACTCTTATCTAGTTATTAAGAGTTGAGTCAGACAAATACAAGTGACAATTAAAGCTATTAGAACAATGGTAGCACTTATGTGCGTATTCTAACTATTAAATCATTCAAAACATGAATCTAAATAATTCAAACAACATATTGGGGAAAGTAAAACATATCTTTATTAAGAAAATGGAAAGGCAGTGAAACTAACTAATATCACTTGAGGAGTTTCTTGTAGATTTGGTCTCCAATCCTTCTCTGTGGAAGGGTCCATTTTATCCTCTAATGGACACTTTATCTTAAAGTAGTAATCCAACAACACTTCATTCTATATGATCAATATTTTGAAAAGTTATTTGAGGAGCATGAGGCTAAGGCAAAGATAAGAAAAGTTAGTGAAAACAAGGGACTTCTTATGCTTTAACACAATATTGGAAGCATAATCTTGGCACAAAAGAAACACGTTTTAATGCAGGGAGTTGGAAACATAACCATAGCTTAAAAGAAATATGTTCTAATGCATTGAGTGGGGGACTTCTTATGCTTTAACACAATATTGGAAGCATAACCTTAGCACAAAAGAAACATGTTTTAATGCATGAAGTTGGAAGCATAACCTTAGCACAAAAGAAACATGTTTAATGCATGTAATGGGGTTGTATTTATAGGTCAAATCTAGGCTTGGAAGTGAACCATGTGAACATGCAAGAGATTCAAGGGAACCCATGTGACTAATTTGACAAAAGGGGTGGACAAATACTCTCCCATTGTATAAGAGATGTAATTGATTGGTATGGGCCTTCATTCACACACCAAGCTTTTAAGGTAACCTATGGAATTAATAAGCCACAAAATTTTCTCAAATCATGTCATTATAATGATTCTATAATTATAAAGGAAATCCCACATGCATCACACAACTAATAAAAGTAAAGTCATGTGACCCCTTTGATGTTTAACCTAGAGTTTGACTTGGATTTGAGGTGTGAAATGGGCCTAAATTCCATAATTTTAAGAGTAGTAGGTGCAATTAATGTTGATTTTTACTATTTCTAGATAAAGTCACTCAAGTGTGACAAGTGGATAATAGATGGAGTTGTATCAAGAATGTAATGAATTAATTCTTACAATATTGTGGTGTAATGCAAAAATTGAAAGGGTGCCAAGCAAACCCATTTTTCAACATTGTGAGGAAGCTTTGAGAATAGGAAGGGGTGAAAGGGGAATGCCCCATTTTATAATTTGATCCCAAGTCATATCAAGGCATAAGCCAAGTCATATCAAGGCATGAGGTGATGAAAAAAGTGTTCCTCTTAGCCTTAATGAAACCACAACGTAGACTATGACGTGATATTTAACATCTTGAAACTTTTAGGTGCTTATTTGCATATGTGAGATCAGTTTTGCTATTATCAAAAAAGGAGTCCTACATGTCTTCATGGCCCATATGACTATAAAGGAGTCCCTAGTTATTATTAAATGGATTTTGGTTCTCAAATTCACTAGGTTCACCCCTTGATACATAGCTAGAACATCCACCTTGTTGTTTGTTATTTTCCCGAATCCCTAAGCAAACAATACTTCATAATTTATGATTATCCTTCCAATAACACCATCCTTAATTACATTAATGTTTTAGCTATAACAAGAATGTGATCCATTAATATATCAAATTGGAACATTAAAATGTTTTTATAAATATATTAGAATCATCAAATCAATATATGTGTGAGTGAGTAATATTTAATTAATTTATGTATATTAAATTAAATATTATCAAATTACATTGAGTTATTAATACCATTGAATCAAACAATTAAATAAAATTATTAAACATAGGTACATTATTCAATCTTTCACAATAAAGAACAAATTTTACTAACTATTAAAAATGAAAAAATAGCATTAGTTTTGTCAAAAATGTGAAAACTTCCATAGTAAGAAAGTTTTGCCAAAATTGTGAAAAATTGGACATAGTAAGAAAGTGGATAAACCATGGAAATTGTAACGAAAAGAGGAAGGTTTCACTCATAATAATGTCTTCCTCTAGGTTTGTCAACTAGGTTACATTTTAATTAATATTAATATATGATTCATATGAAATAGTTGAAATATTAATTGATATTCTATATTATATTAATCAATATAGCATGTATTATATATTGATTTATATGATTGCATCAAGAGAAGTGGGGTGCATTCTAGAGTTTAGTATTGAAGAGATTGTAATGTTCATCCATATAAAATTAACTCAATTTTAAATTTAATACAAAAATAATAAAATTGTGTGTGTGATATATGTGTAGCAGACCAACATAAATCTATCTTAAGTTGTGATCTTTTAAACATCAAGAAATTTACATTTCATTTCTTTTTAAATCCCTCTATACTTAATTGATTTGGAATTAAGATGGATATATAGATATATAATATCAGTGAATATTTTATTGACGAATATTAAATATCACTTAATATATCATGTATGTTATATTAATCTATATGATATATAATACCAGCATATATCTATAATAATTTTGGATTACTGAACATTTAGAGAGATAAAAAAATAAATTGAGATATCAAATCTCTCCATTCTTAAAATATCTCAAGTTAAAAGGGATATACACTCACATTTGTAGGGGCACTTCATAAAAATTAAAATTGAATTTGTTATATCTTCATTATATATTTTCCTTTGAAAATATGTAATTTATTTATATGTTTGTATGAGGAAATGTATGTATTTTAGTTTTTATAGTTAAAAAAACTATTCAATATTTATTTATTATTATTTTTAAATGAATGTGTTAGCTCATTATTAAGTATGGGCATATACATCTCATTCATATTGGGTTGTAAAATGAGTTTCTAGGGGCAATCAATTCATAGTTTATCAATTGTTTTCAATGAAATTCACATCCCAGGGAAACCCACCAGGTTGTTAAGTCCTGAGTTATTACATTTCTATTGTTATATAAGTGTTTTTCTTATTGGTCATCTAGACCCGTTAATTGTAATTGTACCCTTTGTCTCCTATATATACCAAGGTGATCTAGTTTTAGAGATCATCTCATCTTGTGCATTTGTTATATTATCATCAGATGTTGTCCCCTTGAAGAGGTTTCTCATTCATTCGTGTCTCTCAATATCAAGGCATGGAGTGACTTCTCTTTCTATTTTTATGCTAATTGGGTGTTTGGTGCATAACATTTGGTATCATAGCATACAATCTTTGGGTTTGACTCCTTCAAACGAGTCATCTTGGTATTTTCACTATAACTTCTTTTTTTTTCTAGGAATATTCAGATATAAAATGTTATGGGAGACCAAGGAGACATAACGAAGTAGTCGTGGTAAACATTTTATGTTCTAGTTTGCTATATTTTCATAAATACAAGTCGTGGAAATTAGGGTTTTTGACTAGTCATAAAACTAGTCTCAAATGTTGAATTTTTATAAGAGATGATATTGTATATGAATATATTTTTACAATGATGAGTGTTTCATATATATAGAACATATGGTGACCATCCATGAAAGGATGCATCCCTTGGATAATATATATATATATATATATGGAACACTCATCATAAATAACTACGTATTTATGATATATATTTATACCTTATATAAATATATTATTACATTAATAATATTTTTTAATAATTAATAATCATATTATTAATTATTAATCTAGTAGAATTTCTTTCCAATGCTTCTCAAACATCAACACTCCTTCTCAACGAGGGAGACATTCTACATTATGACAAGATTACCTCTGAAGATTACCTCTGAAAATTACTTGTGGGTAGCTCTCAAATAGCTTCAACATGTCACCATGACATCCACTACCTCACAATGCATGTGTACCCTTGTGACTTCATAACCAATGTATCAAAGGCCTATGGGTAGTTATCAAATAACTACAACACGTCCCTGGGACATCCACTACCCTGCAATGCATCAATACCTGATCATGTGCACCCTCAATTTCAGTGCCAACCCTTTTTCATCCTGGATGAGATCCACGTGTCTTAGTGCCAACCCTTTTTCATGTTGGATGAGAACAATCAGTGCCACCCCTTTTTCATGTTGGATGAGTTCCACCTATCTCAGTGCCAACGCTTTTTCATGTTGGATGAGAACACTCGGTACCAACCCTTTTTCATACTGGATGACTTCCACCTGTCTCAGTACCAGCCCTTTTCATGTTGGATGAGAACACTCCCTATGAAGAGGGAACACACCAAACTTGTCCCTGAAGTACTCAAACTTCATCCTTGATAGCGGCTTGGCAAACACATCCGCAACTTGATCCTCTATAGTCACGAAACTAGAGCCTCGTTACTCCCTTTTGCACCATATCCCTGATTTAGCAATATTTGATCTCGATATGCTTCGACCTATCATATACCATGGGGTTCCCTAATGACTTCATGCAACTCTAGTTGTCACACCAAATGCAGGTCGCCTCCAGTCCAAGACCAAATAACCCAGACATCAGTTCTCAAAGATGCATTGCTACTGCACATGTTGCCAAATACTCATCTTCAACTGTAATGAGCGCCACATATGACTGCTTCCTACATCCAGCGTAGCCTCCTGCTCCTTACTGTATCCAACTCCCTCTGGAACTGACTGTCTGGCTCCCTCTCGAGCACTGAATATCAACTGGATCTTCAACCTGTTGACTTCAGCACTTGTCCTCCATAACAAGTCTTGTCATCCTCTTCTTGTAGATCTTACCTACAATTCAAATTATGTCTAATAGTCAAAAAAAAATTAAGCCACATTGCTTCATGACTTGTTGCACATGCTGCCACATACTCTGCCTCATCCATATTGAGTGCTACACACAGCTACTTTCAGCTCCTCCATGAAACCATATTAGAGCCTAGACTGAATCAATATGCCGAAGTAATATTCCGATCAAGAATATTTTCGGCCCAATCTGAATCAAAATATCCATATAACCCGAACTCATGGTCTGTCACATACCTGATACCATAATCCAATGTACCCTTAAGGTACCTCATCACATGTTTTGTTGCGACCAAATGAATTTACCTGGGTTGCTCCATATATTTACTCAAGGTGTTCATAGAAAGACATATATTCAGTCGTGTGTTCGTCAAGTTCATCAATGAACCCACCATATGCATGTATAAAGTAGCATCCACAACCTATGAAGTCATGCCATCCAACAACTTCATATTTTATTCCATCAGTGTAGCCATCAATTTACAACCCATCATCCCGAACCTCTTCAGGATCTCCACATCATATTTTTCTTGACCTAGGGAGATTTAACCTGAATTTTTCCACACCTCGAGACCCAAAAAGTAATGCATCATCTTGAGATCTTTCATCTCAAACTCAGCAACCGGTTTTCTCTTACACTCTAAGATGATCTTTTCTATGCATGTTAGAAACATGACATCCACATACAGTAGTAGTATTATTGGACCATCATCCACAACCTTAAAGTAAAGGTTAGGATATGCACTGCTCTTTGTAAAACCTAAGCTTGTTAGAAAATTGTCGATCCTGCCATACCATGCTCTCGGTGCATGTTTTAATCCATACAAGTCCTTCTTCAATCTTCACACATGTGTCTCCCTGTCTAGTACTTCGAACCCTTGTGGCTTCTCCACATATAATTCCTCTTTTATTTCACCATTCAAGAAGGTTGTCTTCACATCCATCTGATGCACCTTCCATTTCATTAATATGGCCAATGAAAGTATAGACCTGATCGAGGTATATCTTGCCACGGGAGAAAATGTCTCCTCATAGTCAATGTCTTCCTTATAAGAGAATCCTTGAGCCAAAAATCTAGCATTATACTTTTCAATACTACCATCAGTTTCATGTTTTGTTTTTTAGATCCATTTTGAACTTACCATTGATTTCTCTTTTGGTCTAGGGACCACATCCCAGACATCATTCTTTACTGTGGACTAATATTCCTCCCCCATGGCATCCTTCCATACCCTCTTTTCTGTAGCCTCTTCATAACGGGATGATTCTGCATCCATGATATCCTGGCATGGAATCCTTTGGCTCCATCTCTTTCATATATGCAGCTCTAGGAATTCCATTCTCCTCATCATTAGATTCCTCTGCACGATCTTGTTTTGACCTGTGAAAGGCCACATCCATAGTCACTGGAATTGTCTCTGTTATTTGTCATAGTCCCATCTTGGGAGGTATGTCACAGCTGACAATGTCGCTTCATGACATCATGTTTGACTTTCTGCATTAGCCAATCGACTCCCTCTGATTCTTGACTCTCTCTGATTCTGCACAATCCTCTGACTCTAATGTCGAACCATCTTCTTGTCCTTCTTATCACTTGGTTTGACAACTTTCTATTTTTTTTTTAACATCGTGCAATATATTGCTATGCCCCAAAAATTGGCCACGAATGGCCTGAAATCACACATTCCTATCCCAAAGCACTCTTTCATAGAAATGATGGTGATAAGACTAGGACATGAACCTTCTCACAGCTTTCAATTCTATGTGGTTGAGGTAGAAATCCCTCGTGATTTTGAGTGCGGCTATACGAAAAACATACCAATATCTTCGTGTATGCCCTCAACAATCATTGCTATATTGTTAGATTGTTAGAAAATGTATATAACTTCTCATATCGCACTCACACATCGTTTGATGGAAAATGCCTCTTGATTTTGTTGTATCAATACTTGAAGCATGCTATAATATTACGTATCAATTCATCTTTGGTATCATTATATATCTTGAAAACTCAATCGCTATTGCAAGATCGAATCATTTGTCTCTTCTTCACGATAGCCCACAATCACACTTGGAACCTTTATATCATAAACGGGTATTGGTATCGCCTTCTTGAACATGCATAGACTACGTCAATCTGCATGATAATGATGATGCTCATCTTATTTTTTGGGCCAATTCCCAATATTCTTTTCACGTCATCGCTATCCCAAATGGAAATGTAATATTTTTTTTAATAGAGTTCGATTTAAGAGCTAAAAGGAGGTGTCGTGGTATGTCACCTAACGTAGGTCAGGACTCTAGTTTAAAGCCAATGGAAATAATAGGGTATGCCCATTTCTTCTCAAATGACATGCCTCCACTCCTTCACTTGGTGGCCAATATCATCCCCAGGATCATTATGCTCTCCATGTGGGTTCCTTCCTTTAAGTTCTCTTGGCTCTCATGATCCTGGGCACTCCTGTGAGGGAGTCACACCCATACCCGCTCTGATACCATGCCAAATTTGTATAAGGGATGATATTGTATATGAATATATTGTTACAATGATGAGTGTTATGGAACACTCATCATAAATAACTACTTATTTATGATATATATTTATACCTTATATAAATATATTATTACATTAATAATATTGTTTAATAATTAATAATCATATTATTAATTATTAATCTAGTAGAATGTATTTTCAATGCTGCTCAAACATCAACATCAAACATGTGTTATTGGTAAATCAATCATATCTAAACCTAGAAAAGTTCAAATTGAGTACCACTAGTTCCTTTGAAATGAAGACACAACATAGTATTTCAAGTCCAAATTTCAAAATTATGTCTGAAATATTGGACATGTGGTAGACATACAAGTTCACTCTCTTGAAAGAGACAAAACCAACAAGTTTTGGGAAAGTTACCATAACTTTTTCTTGGCACATTAGAATTTATTCAAACCTATGTCATTGCAGAGAATAAATATCAAGCTACTATAGGCTGAAATTTTAGACTTACGGGGCCTAAAATTTCAAAGATACTTCAGGAAAAAGGTTGGCCAACGAGAGAGTCTACAAAGCAAGGCTTTTAAAGGTATGTCAACTTGAAATTAGCATAACTTTTGATTGGAAGATCTATTTTTGGTGATTCAAAATTTGTGATAAAGAGAAAAAGAGGAGTATTTTTATTTTGCCACATGGTAAAGGATTCTGCAAAAAATTATACACATAATAAACTTCTAGAGAACTTATACATGAATCTTGAAGAATGTGAAGACTTAGGGAACCAAGTACCCAATTGAGGAACCAAGTTAATGACATATGTGATAATGTGTTGAAAAACATTGATTTGGCATGTTAACGAGAAATCATTAAAAGAGAAATTGAAGATAAAATGGATGAAAAGATGGAGTGATTACAAAATTCCATGGAAGTCATTCTCTTACATGCCCTATATGAGAGGTTCCCTAAAAGTGATATTGCAACCCATGGAAATCATGAAAATAAGGAGAGAAAAATGTTGAACCTCGATCTCATATGAGAAATATTTTCACACATTTGGACCACATGAAGATTGAGTCTCAAAATCATTGTCATTCATCACTCAAAGATCTCCATCATCAAGGGTTCAACTCAAGACCAAGAAAATACTTAATTACCAAGATTGATATGAGGAATTTTGATGGTAAAGATCCTATAACATGGATATTCCAGATTGAACAATTATTTGATCTACACCAAGTGCCATATTTACAAAAGGTAACTCTTGCATCCTTTTATTTAGAACCTGATCAATTTGTCTGGTAACAATGAATTTGTGAACAAAAAAGGATTCTATTGTCTCTTGGTCCATAATTTTTACGGATGAATTGATAGCACATTATGGGGATATTAAGAGCAACCCATTCTTTGGTCAATTGATAATTAGAGAGCACATTCAACAATTTTAAAAGTTGAGTCTCAGAGTAAAGAAAATTCTAAAGGACAATTTGTTAGATCTCTTTATGGGAACTTTGAAGGAGAGCATTCAACATGAGGTGCATCTCTTGAAAACTAAATCCTTGGAGAATTATTTCAGTGTGGCAAGGAATGTTGAAAGTAAAAATATGGCTACTAGAAGGGTGGCCACTAACAACTATAGAGAGCATTGTGTTCCCTCTCCTAACCTCACTCAACCTACAAGGTTGACACCTCAACAAATGGGTGAAAGAAGAGAAAAGGGACTATGTTTCAATTGTGACAACAAGTACAGTAAGGGGCATAAGTGTGGTCAGAGGAAATTATTTGACATAGATTGTGAAGAAGAAGAAGATCAATAATTGTAACACTCGCAAGATCTAGAACTAGAAGAGACTACTCTAAACATATCATGGCATTCATTTGATATCATCAACACTCCTTAAACTCTCAAGATAGAAGGACATATCAAAGAAAAAAAGGTAACAGTGTTGATTGATTTTGGTAGTACCCATAACTTCATTAATTGCAAATTAGTCAAAGTTATAATTTGCTTTATATGTCCAACACCAAACTTTCAAGGAATGATTGTAGATGGAGGTACCATAAATTGTTTAAGTGCCATAGTATTATGATCACAATGGGGGATTATTTATTGGATAGTCCAATGATTGTAATCTAAATGGGTGGTGTCAATGTTGTATCAAAGGTTCAATGGTTTCAATCATTGGGAATAATGACTCTTAATTTTCAAGAAATTTTCATGAGATTTTCCTTGGAAGGAAAGGAAATTGAAATCAGATATATCCAAGGGAAAATGTCTAAAGTGATAAGCTCCAACAACTTGACAAAATTACTAAAAAATGGTTGTTCTCCCTAGATGTTCAAACAAGTAGACCCTTTATTTCCATGGATCTCAAAAATGTTATTGACGATCATTGAAAGGTATTCATAGAGATGCATAAAGGGATTCCTCATGCTTGAGATCATGACCATGTTATTCATCTGCAATCAAGAAGCATACCACCTAACATCAGACCTTGCAGGTACCCATATGCACAAAAGACTGAGATTGAGTGTATGGTTCAAGAAATGTTAAAGGCTATCATCATTCAACCTAGTCAAATATTAAATATGTCATCATTCAATTTTCAAATGGTTTCATCCCCACCAATCCTAGCCTCAATCGACCTTGCCAATTTATCATCATCCATTTCGACCACCAACTTGATGAACAATGCATGAGCTTCCTCAAAACAAGGCTCCTCTCATTTTATTATACTCATGCTCCTATTGAGTAATCCCTCCAATTGACCTAGGCTATCTGGTCTTTTGTGCTTAGCACCTTCCCCCCAATACATCTTCAATTATTTCCTTGCTAGCAATGATCATTTCCCTTGTCATGCTTGGTATATTCACATTGTAAAAAAATGCATAACCTAACCAAACATATTATGATTCATAGACCCTCCAAATCAAAACAAATGCAAAAATCTATATGATCATTCTTAAGAGGAAAAAGAGGATGTATCTCTTGAACAAGCATATAACTATACTAGACCAACTCTAGTTTACCCCTAAAATTTTTTAAAGAGACTTCCACTCTAAGAAATCAATGTGTGAAATAGTTGAGCTCTCCACTTGGTTTGAATGCGCCATTGGTGTATACAATGCTCCAAACCAATGAAGCATTTGATTCAACCTAAAACATGCCCATTGTCATTTCGTTACTAACCAACTTATCCTACATGCCATCCTTAAGCTTCAATCCAAAAAATCTTAGGATATGGACTACAACTTGTTGGCATGGTCAAATTCCCTTTTTCAACTTCACAAGTTCGCTTAGGGAAAGGGCCCAATTAGACCTTTCTCCATTGAGACTGGTGAACCCTCTAGTTATGTCCTAACTATCATAATCTGGTTTTATGAATTAAATTGAAATGAAATTATGAGTGCATATGTAAAATGAAAATACTCTAACAACTAATCGAATCCTTGCTAGGACAAGTTAAGAACCAAAAGACATGAAATCAAGGAAGCAAAATATAAGCAGTAAAAAAGTTAACAAACCACTAGACACAACTTGTACAAACCTCCAAATACCTCTAAGAAATTGAGGAAATCCTACAAATTTCTAAGAGAGTAGATTCATATTAGTTTTGTTAGTACAACATAAATATAAGTAATCATAGATATTAACAAACATGAGAATAGTCTATATCTACAATATCCATCCTTACAAACTTCTAGAAAATTATGAGCAATGAAAATAGTATACAACTAGTCACAACATTACCAAAATCTCCAAAATGTGGTCAACACTGGCTTCTTTATTAACACATGAAGGAAGCTTAGAATGCCAAGAAAAAATACCTTTCTATTTACAATCATAGTATTTGTACATAAAATAGAGCAAGGGAATTGCATTGATTGGGCTTCCTAACTCTTCATCTCCTAAGCCTAGTCAACTTAGTATTGTTCATATACTTTTGTTTTTTATTCTACATAATCTTTCCAAGCACCATATACTTCAGTTATTTCAAACGAGCTTGTAAAGTGGTGCTAGTGCTACTCAAATTGGGCCCAGATAAAAACTATTTCATTATGTAATTTGTCCTATCCCTTAACCAATTTAGACATAGAAGTATAAATCATCCCATTTCCCTTGTATGTGCCTCTATGCATTCCTTGGCCACCATTTTGCTAACGAGTGGGATTTTTTCTATAGCACTTCTCTTTTGGCTTTAGATCCCACTCAATTGTTCCATTACTTTAGTTTGGGGTAGGAAAGCACTATCTATCTTGGATGTTGGTAGATGACATTCATGTGCCACCCCTTTTGCATCATCCAAATATTGGTTGCAATCCCTTAGAAACTCTTGGATGCCCTTATTTAGGTTGTGTGTTGTGTCCTTCTAGTAACTTAGCCCCATATTGATCCACCTTATCATATTCTCACTCAATTGTGGAATTTATAGGGGCATTTCCTTGAAGTTATGTTGCCATTCCTACAAATGGTCCATGCATATGTACCATCCTTCTTATCATTTCTATCATTCCCTCAACCAATGGGGAATCATTGACCCTTATTTGCATGTGTTTTGCATGTCTAATACAACTTTATAAAATTTGTCAGTAAGCTCAAGATATCATGAATCTCCAAAGCATATTCCAGAAAGTTGCTTTTATCATACTTCGTAGTCTTGTAACATTCCACTTAATGCTTCAAGTGCTCGATTTATTTCTTATATCATTCCATTTTTGGGGCCATTTTGAAGATATTGGATTTATTTTCTTGGGTTATAGAAACTCCAAATGCAGTCGTGAAAACTAGATCCAACTCATCTACATCCATTACAATAGCCTTTATAGTCTCGATTACTATCTAATTTGAGAACGTCCTTCTTTTCTTATGGGTTTACCTACTGATATGTTTATTTTTCTTACTAAATGAGAAAAAATCTAATTGAGCCACGTCATCTCCTACTAGCCGAGATGCTTAAATAAAATGTTGGAAACTTGGGTTATTTTGGATGGGCTCGTTACCTCAAGTCTCATGGAAGACTCGGTTGTTGTGATGGGATCTTGTCTTTTGTGTCAAACTGCTTACTGAGTGGGTGATTTGGCTTGATCCTCTCCTCCCCCTTGAGTATCTACTTTGGGAGTTGCAAGGTCTTTCTCAAATTCCTTGGTTTGAGACACTTGGGCTTCAATATCTACTATCTCAGTTCCCTAAGTTGTTGCACTAGTATCTATTTTTATCCCTAAACCTTATGCTTCACTAGTTTTACCTAAAGATTTTGTTTTCTCTATTTGGGCTTATTCAACCTTATTCATCTTCTCTAAATCTTCGTCATAGTTAAGCACCCACCTCTTGACCTCTTCTTTAGGGTATTCTTCATTGGAATAAGCCCATTGGATAACAAAATATGATCTATGATTGGCAACCACCTTCCTTGAATTGTGCATCTTGAAGAGTTCATGCTTGAATCTATATGCTTCCATTTATTCTACTTCCTTTCTCATAGAGATGGAGTTTGGCAGCCCAAATAGCCCCATGGCCATGGATATATTGTAAGGAAAAGTTTCTTCTATGTGGTGGACACGGCTTCATTTAAACCAAAAGGAACTGTTTGATAAGAAATTTCCCTAATTACCACTTTATCAAGGACATGTTTTGAAAAAGTGTAGGGTGCCTTTGTTGCACCATTAATTGTGATATACATTGACAATTTATCCAAATACCAATCTCCAATGTCTTCTAGGACTTTGATTTCATTTTCAAACAACTTGGGGCATCTTCTCTTGAATATCAACTCACATAGGGGAGCAAAGAACTAATCACATATATGTCCATATTAATATGAGTACTTGTGTTCCCATATCTCCTAGAAATACATGTGAATTGGAGGGCATGAGGTGTTCTAAGCCCATTTCATCACCAAAAATGGATTAGTAGTGTAGACAATAGCTAGTAGTTATGAGGCCATGTAGAATTCAAGCTATGTGTGTAATACCCCAAGGACGTGCCCCAGTTATATTATGAATTGTAATCATGTTTATGAATTGTAATCATGTTTTGTAGACTCGTGAGCCGAGTATTGATAAGTTGGGGGGATTATGTGTTTATTAGGCTGGAGAGCCTAAGTGTTATACACCGGGAGCTTGTTTTTGTATATGTAATTATGCAGAACATTAATAAAGATTAAACATCGTTGCATGCAAACCTACCACGAAGAAAGAGTGATGGGGGACTAAGCTTCAACAAGGTGGGTAAGGGAAAGGGGAATGAAATGTTGGAAAGAGGGGCTAAGATTAGGGGCTTAAGTCCTTGGGAATAACAATTTATTATTATTCCAAAGTGGTGTGAATGGTATACTTTTATCCTAAGTTCCTAGAAAGGGAACGCGTAGTTGATGGAGTGCATGCAGCTTCATGGGTGACATGTGTCGGCCAAGGCACATGCAATTTAACCCAAGAATTGAGTCGTGATGGAGGTTCCTCCTCCATTCTTGCATCTGTTGTCAGAACCATGTGGCCTCTGCGTCTGATCTCTCCATACCTCATGCAGCTCTGAAACCAGAAAAACATAATATTTTCCTGAGAAGCCGACATATCCTTCGTCTAAACCATTTGAGTCTGTGTTCGACCTCTGCGTTGATTCCTTGTCACACACCCTGAAACCAGTGGCAAACCTGTGGATTGAGCCATGTCACCTGTGTATCCTGTGAGCCCAGCCTATCCGCCCTTGCAAAGCCGAGTTTGTACCCGAACTATCTTTGGGTTGTTGCCTTCTATTTTTCCTGAGTGGAATTGTGTTGTCGTTATCCTCACCTTGCGGGAATTGGGTTGAACTGGTTGAGAAGGCGGGTTGTCAGGCCCGTGGTTGAAGAGGAAGGTTTTCAAGCCTGTGAGAAACTCTCTCCAGGTGAGAGAGTCTGCTGGGATGTGGTTTTCTCCCAGAGAGAGTCCAACACCAGCTACGGAGCTCTGAGAATTCCTGATTTAGCTTGTTTTCGAGACCAAGAGAGGGAGGTGAAGCATCGATGGACTGTGCTTCTAAAGGTGTATACCCCCAGGTGGAACAGGCATGTGGGGAGTGAGAGTTCGTGAGTAGTGGGCATAAGAAGGCTCATGGAGAGAATCCTTCTGGTTGCTCTGTGCAGTTTTCCTATAACCTTAGTGTAGTCTAGGATTCCCTTGCCCAAGGTGGAGCTTAGTCCCAGCTCGGGGGTGACCCACTGCTGAGCGTGATGAGCAACGTGGTCTAAGGCTGGGAGGTTCGTGGAAGGTCTGCACGTAGTTGGTGGAGTTACTACAATTTCAAAGATAAGTATCATTATGTGTTTAATTTCAATTAAAATGCATGTCTGTGATGCTTGTAATATTATCATGTATTCTGTTGCAAGTGGAATTATTGTTAATTCTAATTAATTCTATATGTTAGCGGTAATTATGTGTTTACTTTGTGTTAAGTCATTTAACTTCATTTAAATGCATAATTTATAAGTGCTATTCTACATAGTAGCATTGCCCGGCAGTGGGGTTGATGGTCGGGGACGTTACACTATGGTATCAGAGCCCATGGTTTCAATGTTGAGCCTGGATGGGTCAGATAAGTGGTCTTTGGACCCAAGGTTTCGAGTGGAAATGGTGTTCTGATTGAACCGATTTCAAACCTTATAATGTTTCTGAGTGCAAAGGGGTTACTTGGTCGTGTTATGAAGCTTAGGAGGAGTAGTGGTAGATTAAAACCGCAATCAGCGTGGTATTTGACCACGAAGAGAGAACTCAACACTTTGGGTGTTGGAGTCGTAGGATTTGTTTGGGAAAAAGGAAAGTCCTTTACGACCATTAGATCTGGAAAAGGTGCAAGAGGGTTATCCTGGAAGCCTTTCGGAGTTCGGTAGTTGGGAGAAGTGGAATGCGTTGAGGCATAAAATTTCGAAGGAGATCTACACCGTAGATCATAGGAAAAGAGTTTGATCGTTAGATCCGTGTCCAAGAAGGCAAAGGAAAATCACTTCGAAGGATTTCTAGTGTGGATTGTGACAAATTCCCGAAGTCCCGAAGTAGATCACAACAGTCTGTTGCGAAGGACACACATCAAGAGATCGTGTACTTCGGGTGGAAGTACTTCGAGAGGAGGAAAGTGTCATGAGTTTGAAACTCATGAAGCCCGAAGTGTTGAAGTTGATCATAGTCATTGATCGTGAAGGAGGACATGCGTCGGTAGATCATGAACTCCGGGAGAAAGCACACCAGGAAAAAGTGAGCGTAGAGGAGTTGAAACTCCCAAAGCTCGAAGAATCGAACTGGTGAGTCATGATGACGTCACCTGGAGGTGACGTGGATACATGGGATGTGTGCCAAGTGTCAGTGGGTTTAGAACCCGTGGAAGATTGAGATGGAATTTGGAACGTGACGAGTGTCACCCATTTAAATGGGCCACGTATCAGTCGTTAGTATTCCGCCATGTGGCATCCTGTGTGAGGATGGCGAGTGGGACCTGAGGTTACGTAACATAGTTAAAGGTTGGAGGACTCACAGTGGCATTGATCACGATACATTAAGATCAACGTCCAGGAGACATTGCGATAACCCAAGTTGCACGGAAGCTAATTCTCCAAGGCAGTCCCGCAATCCAAACCGCGGTTTCACCAAAGGTTTACGTGTCAATGTCGGAAGAATTGTGGGACGAAAGGTAGGTTGCTCCAAACCACCGTTGCATGCCCCCGCAATTGGGAAAACATTAAGTGATGTAACGTAATAACGTCACCTAAGGTGACGTGGGAATGTATGGAGGTTAATGGTTCGGGGTGTGCAGATGTGAAATCTTCCGAAGTCCCGAAGTCCCAGAAGTTAGACGCCTGAGGTTCCACAACGAGTGTCAGTCATTGGATGTTGGGTAGACGTGGATTGTTGATCCACCCTACTGTGCGAGTTCGGTAACTCGGAACTCCGAGTGATTGTTGTGTTATGCTTGGAAATCTTTTGAAATCCTGAATTACTAGAACTCAGACACCTGAAGTTCCACAGCGAGTGTCAGCCATTGGATGTTGGGTAGACATGGACTATTGATCCACCCTACTTCATGATTTTAGTAACTCCAAACTCCGAGTGACTATTGTGTTATGCTTGGAAATATTTTGAAGTCGAAGGTCAAAGGATCGAGTAAGCGCTTATTGATCTAGCGCTTGGTCACGACCCATCGTCATGTGGGTTGGGGACTGAGAGAAAAGGGCTAGTGCCTGAAAACTTATCAGAGCAGAGCTCCGAAAGAAGAAATCTGTGGGGATTCTTGATTGAATGAGGATCATAGAGAATGAAAACTAAACGTTTTCTTGATTCAGATTTGTTTATGATTCACATGGATTATTTTAGGAGCTAAATTTCGCTCATGGGCTAATTTTCCATGGTTTTTTCAAAAATGGCATTCGCTATTTTAAAAATGATTCACCGAAATTCTATAGGATAAAATTGTTTTACCTTAAAAATCGCTAAAATTTTATAAAAACTGTATAAAATCCTTAGAAATTTGAATAATTTTACAAAAATATCGCCAATCATTTATGGTTGGCATATGAAGGATTAGTAAGATTAGCCAAGGTTTCTACATTTTAAAATAAATTTTCATCCTTAAAATCATCCGTGTTTATGAATGTTGTGGGATTTATTAAGGAATAATGGCCTGACAAATTCTAGTTGTCTGCACATTGTGTTTGCAAAAGTTTAACGAGTGCCAGAACCGAATAGAGTTGCCACTAAGTGCAAAGAAATGGAGGAGACACAGAATACTTCCAATTGAGAGAATGAAATAAAAGGGATGGATGGCCATTTGGGAGTTGAAGGATCGAACTCCAATGGGCATGGAGAAGAGATAGATAAGGAAGGGCATATGATGAAAATCATTGAAAGATTGCAGAAAGATGCCCAAAATCACCGAGCAGATAGCAGAAAGCTCATGAAAGCTAAGGACTAACAGGGAGAATTCAAATTAAAGTTGATGAAGAGTCTTGAGAGAATAGAAAAGAAGTTGGAGAAGGGGAGAGACTCAAACAAAATAGGGAGTCACCAGACTTATGAAGGAAGAAGATCAAGGAGTGTTGGTAGACACCATCACCACTCCCAAGGTCGCTCCAAGAGAAGGGTACACAGTAGTTCAAGCCCATCTCCTACCAGAAAGAACAAAAGATCTCGAGTGGATGAACTAAAGGGAGAAATGAACAAGATTAAGCCTCCTATGTTTGATGGAGAACACAAGAAGGAGGAAGATGTCGAAACATGGTTTCTTGTCATGAGAAAATATTTCCAACTGCAGAATTATTCCTCTCATGCAGAAGGAAGAATTGTGATGTATCAATTGAAAGGAAAAACATCCATGTGGTGGGATCAACTTGTGCAGGTGCAGCACATTAGAAAGAAAGATATCACTTGGAAATAATTAGAGAGGTATTTCGAGAAGAAATACTTGACTAAAAGATACTATGACAGAAAGATGAAAGAGTTCTTTGAGCTCAAGCTGGGCAGTATGACCATTGATGAATACGAACGAAGATTTTTGGAATTGTTGAAGTATCTCCCGTTCATCAAAGATGAGACTGTCAAGATTCAGAGGTATTTAAGTGGATTGCCACCTTCCATCGACGACAAGTTTCGGTATGATGACCCTAAGACTATAGAAGAAACGATAAAAAGAGTGAAATGCTTATATGAACAACAATGAGAAAATCCTACTTTTCGAAAGGCTTGGGATGACCAGAAGAAGTTCAAGAAAGAGCAGAGGCAGAAGGGAAACAATCCTCCCTTTTTTAGAAACAGTCCTCAAGGACAACCATTGTTTAGAGAGCTGAGAATGGCTGACGTAGGGGGACAAAGGCCAATGCAGACACCCATTCAGTGTTGGGGTTGTCAGGGAAACCATAAGTACAGAGATTGTCCCCACAAAAATGGCAAAATGGAAGTTGTCCATAATGTTCAACAAGCTGAAATAGTGGAGGACATGGGCAATATAATTCCAAGGATCTACGCAGCCCTGGACAACAAGCGGGTTGGATATCATTCGCACATGATTGAAGTGGAAGGTATGATTAATAACCATCCCTTCACTATTTTAATTGATTTAGGGGCTAGCCATAGTTATGTAGATCCTAGAGTGGTGGAATGTTTGCAATTGTCGAGAAGCAAACATGAAAAGTCTTGGTTAGTGCAGTTGACTACAGGAACCAAGAGAAAAGTCACTGAGTTAGTTAAGTCTTGTCCAGTGGACATGAATGGACTGAGCACAAAGGATGAATTGAATGTTCTGCCTTTAGGTTATTATGATGTCTAATTGGGATGGACTGGTTGGACCAACACCATGCCATCTTGGACTATCGTAACAAGGCATTCACTTGCCTGGATGAGGAAGGAAATCGAAAAACAATCCAAGGAATTCCCGGAGTTGTTGCTATCAGAGAAATCTTAGCAATGCAGCTGAAGAAGTGCTACAAGAAAGGTTGTCAATTATTTGCAGCCCATGTGGAGGAAACACCTAAGGATAAGGTGTCAAGTATTGGAGATCATGCGGTACTAAAGGAGTTTGAAGATGTATTTCAAGAGGTACCCGAACTACCCCCAAAAAGAGATATTGATTTCTCTGTAAACCTAATGCATGGAGCAGCTCTAGTGTCAAAAAATCCTTACATAATGAGTACACCAAAGCTGAAAGAACTGCAATTGCAGCTTGAAGAGCTTCTAAAGAAGGGGTATATATGCCCAAGTGTGTCACCTTGGGGTGCCTGGATCCTGTTCGTGAAAAAGAAGGATGGGACATTGAGATTATGTATCGATTTTAGACAATTGAACAAAGTAACTGTAAACAACAAATATCCTCTGCCGAGGATTGATGACCTCTTCGATCAGTTGAAAGATGCAAAGATATTTCCGAAGATAGATCTTAGGTCGGGATATCACCAAGTAAGGATAAAGGATGAAGATATCAGCAAGACCACCTTTAGAACAAGGTATGGTCATTACAAGTTCACAGTGGTGTCGTTTGGGCTGTCGAACGCACCCATTGTTTTTATGTGCCTGATGAATGGTGTATTCAAGAACTATCTAGACAAGTTTGTCATAGTCTTCATGGATGACATTCTGGTGTATTCCAAGTGGGAGGAAGAGCATGAACAACATCTGAGGATGGTGTTGCAGGTGCTAAGAGAGCACCAACTGTATGCCAAGTTGAACAAGTGCTCGTTTTATCAAGAGCAGATCCAATACTTGGGGCATATTATTTCAAAGGATGGGATAGTTGTAGATCCTGAGAAGATTGAGGCCATTAGGGAATGGTCAGCACCAAAGAACGTGATAGAAGTCAAATCATTTATGGTTCTAGCTAGTTATTACAAAAGGTTTATCGCAAGGTTCTCAACGACAGCTTACCCTATCACTTCCTTACAAAGGAAGGAGAAGAAGTTTCAGTGGATAGAGGATTGTGAGAGAAGCTTCCAGCAATTGAAACAATTGTTAACCAGTGCTCCAATCCTGAGGATTACAGACCCAAATGAAGATTTTGTGGTGTGCACAGATGCATGCAAAGAATGATTGGGAGGAGTCCTCGGTCAGAATGGATTCGTAATTTGTTATGAATCTAGAAAGTTGAAAGAGCACGAAAGAAACTATGCAACTCACGATTTAGATTTGGCAGCCATCGTTCACGTTCTAAAGAAATGGAGGCATTACCTCATGGGAAGGAGATTCGAACTGAGGACGGACCATAACAGTCTGAAGTATTTGTTTGATCAACCAACCTTGAGTGCTAGGCAAAGTAGGTGGTTGGAGTTTCTCTATGAGTACGATTTTGATATCAAGCATATCAAAGGGAAGGAGAATAAAGTGGTTGACGCACTCAGCAGGAGAGTACATGAATTACATGCTACAACCATTAGCATGTACCAAACTAATATTAAAAGAAGAATTTTGGAGGCTGCAAATACAGATTTGTAGTACAAGGATTTGGTAGCAAAGCTACAGCAAGGTGAGATGCCACATAAAGTGGAAAATTATAATTTGGAAACTAATGGAACACTTCTGTACAAGAACAAAATTTATGTACCTAATGTCCAAGACTTAAAACTTATGATTTTGAATGAAATGCATAATGTGCCTTATGTTGGGCACCCTAGATATCAGAAAATTGTGGCAGCAGTCAAGAGCCATTACTTTTGGCTAGGTATGAAGAAAAAGATTGTTGAATACATTGCAAGATCTATGGAGTGTCAGAAGGTTAAAGCTGAGCATAGGCACCCAACAGGGTTGTTGCAACCTTTATCCATTCCTTAGTGGAAGTGGGAGGTAGTGACAATGGATTTCATCACAAGATTGCCCAGGACAGGCAAGCAGCATGATTCAATCATGGTGGTGGTAGACAAGCTTACGAAATCTCTACATTTTATTCCACTAAAAACTACTCCCAAGGCAGCTAACGTTGTTGATATTTTTATGAGGGAACTAACACGATTGCACGGTATTCCCAAGACAATTGTGTTTGACAAGGACTCGAAATTTACCTCCAAGTTCTAGAAGGGGTTGTTCAAAGGATTCATAATGAATCTGAACTTCAACACTACTTATCATCTAGAGTCTGATGGATAGACATAGAGGGTGAACAGAGTAATAGAAGACATGCTAAGGATGCATGTGATGGACAAACCATCCAAATGGGAAGACTACCTACACTTGGTAGAATTCGCCTACAATAATGGGTATCAAGCATCATTGAAGATGAGCCCATTTGAAGAACTTTATGGTAGAAAGTGCAATACTCCAGTAAGTTGGGATAATCCCGCTGATAGAGAAGTGATTGGGCCAGAGTTGCTCAAGGAAATGGAAGAACAAATGCTAAAAATTAAGCAGAATTTGAAGGTTGTCCAAGATAGGTAGAAGAGTTATGCTGATAAAAACAGAACCCACAAAGAAATTAAAGTGGGAGACCATTTTTTCCTAAAAGTGAAAGCCAACAGAAGTTCCCTGAAGCTGGGAAATTGTTCCAAGCTGGTAGCCAGATTTTGTGGGCCATTTGAAATCCTAGAAAGGATTGGCCAGTTGCATATATGCTTGCATTACCTCCATCCATGACTGTACATAATTTGTTTCATGTTTCATTGCTTAAGAAATATATACCTGATGCTAATCATGTAATCGATTGGAATGTGATTCAGGTGGCGCAAGAAGGTGTCTTGCAAGTGCATCGTGTGCGCATATTGGACTGAAAAAGCAAACGGCTCCGGAATCGAACCATAGGGCTTGTAAAGGTCCAGTGGACCTGGTACGGTCCTGAGGATGCAACATGGGAGCATAAAGATGTTATGCGGGCAGAATACCCGCATCTTTTTGAAGATTTTGAAAATCTTGTTGATGTTGTATAAAGAGTTGCACTGAGTCTGTGCAAAAATAAGGGGAGGGGATTGTAATACCCCAAGGACGTGCCCCAGTTATATTATGAATTGTGATCATGTTTATGAATTGTAATCATGTTTTGTAGGCTGGTGAGCCGAGTATTGATAAGTTGGTGGGATTATGTGTTTATTAGGTCAGAGAGCCTAAGTGTTATAGGCCAGGAGCATGTTTTTGTATATGTAATTATGCAAAACATTAACAAATATTAAACATCGTTGCGTGCAGACCAACCATGAAGAAAGAGTGATAGGGGACTAAGCTTCCATAAGGTGGATAAGAGAAAGGGGGCTGAAAGGTTGGAAAGAAGGGCTAAGCTTAGAGGCTTAAGTCCTTGGGAATAATAGTTTATTATTATTCCAAAGTGGTGTGAATGGTATACTTTTATCCTAAGTTCCTGGAAAAGGGAACGCGTACTTGATGAAGTGCATGCAGCTTCATGGGCGACATGTGTCAACCCAGACACATGCAATTTACCCAAGAATTGAGTCGTGATGGAGGTTCGTCCTCCATTCTTGCGTCCGATGTTTGAACTGTGTGGCCTCTCCGTTTGATCTCTCCATACCTCACATAGCTCTGAAACCAGAAAACCATAATGTTTTCCTGAGACGCTGACATATCCGTCATCTAAACCGTTTGAGTTTGTGTTCGACCTTTGCGTTGATTCCTTGTCACGCACCATGAAACCAGTGGCAAACCCGTGGATTGAGTCGTGTCACCTGTGTATCATGTGAGCCTGCCCTATCCGCCCTTGCAGAGCCGAGTTTGTACTCGAATTTTCTTTGGGTTGTTGCCTTCTGTTTTTCTTGAGTGGAATTGTGTTGTTGTTATCCTCACCTTGCGCGAATTGGGTTGAAACTGGTTGAAGAAGCGGTTTGTCAGGCCCGTGGTTGAAGAGGAAGGTTGTCAGGCCTATGAGCATCTCTCTCCAGGTGAGAGAGTCTGATGGGAAGTGGTTTTCTCCCAGAGGGAGCCCAACAAAAGCTACGAAGCTCTGAGAATTCCTAATCTGGCTTGTTTTTGAGACCTAGAGAGGGAGGTGAAGCACCGATGGACTATGCTTGTGAAGGCATATACTCCCGAGTGGAACAGGCATGTGGGGAATGAGAGTTCGTAAGTAGTGGGCATAAGAAGGCTCCCGGAGAGAATCATTCTGGTTGCTCTGTGCAGTTTTCTTGTAACCTTAGCCTAGTCTAGGATTCTCTTTCCCGAGGTGGAGTTTAGTCCCAGCTCGGGGGTGACCCACTGCTGAACGTGATGAGCAGCGTGGTCTAAGGCTGGGAGGTTCATGGAAGGTCTGCACGTAGTTGGTGGAGTTACTACAGTTTCAAAGATAAGTATCATTATGTGTTTAATTTCAATTAAAATGCATGTTTGTGATGCTTGTAATATTATCATGTATTCTGTTGCAAGTGGAATTATTGTTAATTCTAATTAATTATGTATGTTAGCGGTAATTATGTGTTTACTCTGTGTTAAGTCATTTAACTTCATTTAAATGCATACTTTATAAGTGTTATTCTGCATAGTAGTGTTGCCCGACAATGGGGTTGATGGTCGGGGACATTACAATGTGCCTTCAAGGGAAAACTTGGCTCTTGCTTTGCCCGAAGTGAGAGACAAGATAGTAGCCCAATTGAAAATTATTCCTTCTTCAAGCACCATATGTTGTAGTGGGACCTGAGCTTCTTGAAAATGGGAAACATCCTTGTCCCCATACAACCCATTGACTAAGGAAATCATGTTTCTATATGGCTCACTAAGGTTAATGGTAGGATAAATATTTATATCCTCGGACTTGAAATATCTACCCTCTTCTAGTCATCCTTCCATAATTTCATGGAAATTGTTTTATTCCATGAATTATTGCACCCAAATGGTGGTCATGTACTTTTCAACCTTGGGAAATTTGCTTGCCTCATAGAAGGCTATACATCGTCATGTATTTCATTATGCTTGAGAGCTCCACATTCATATGATCAACTATCCATCTAATTATCTTGGAACAAGGGAGGACAATTAATCTAGCAACTACGTTGTGGAGCCAAGGCCTTTACATATTATGATTTATAATGGCATGCTACACATCTTGATCAATCAAATTGACTCTTTTCATAAAGTCATAATTGTTGCATTTGATGCTAGGTTTAGATCAATCAAATTGGCTCTTTCCATAAAGTCATAATTGTTGCATTTGGTGTTAGATCTAGCAAAGTGATGGTCCCTCTATGAAGAGGTTCTCGTTCTTCCTTTCCCCTTTTTCATAAGGAATTTTGACATCTTTACCACCACCATCCTTTTTTTTTTCCATTTTGCCTTGAGAAATATCTATGTCCATGACATCCCAACTAACATCCTCCTTGAGTGATTTCATGGCTAGAGTTTCATGTTCAATCATCTTTCTCTCAAGCATCCAAGCTATCGCCCTCTTTTGCTTGAATTTTGGCGCTAACCCTTTTCTTAGAGGTGTTCTAACACTTACTTCTGGGAGGTTAATTATAACTCGAAGTTCCTCGAGCTCTCTTCGCTCCGGGAGAACTGGAGTTTTTGAAAAGTTTGGTTGTAAATATCTCATATTTGAATAATTTAGTTCAAGAATGCCCCAAGTTTGCTTTCAGCATCGACTTCAATTTCTTTCTGATACAGCACGATTTTTTACTGCCGCCTCTAAATCCTTTTGTCCCATCTTTTTAACCCAGCTTCATACTTTTCAAAACAATGTCGATTTTTTAGTGCCGCCTCTAAATCCTTTTGTCCCATCTTTTTAACCCAGCTTCATACTTTTCAAAACAATGTTGTCAAGAACGGGGTTCGAACCGTGATCTCTAAATCTTTTTATTCCAGCTTGATACTGAAAAATGTATGTTTATGTCAAGAATGGGATTCGAACCCATGCCCTTTCGGACCAGTACCTGAAACTGGCGCCTTAGACCAACTCGGCCATCTTGACATATGCTATATGATAATAATAATGAATTAAAATAGATGCGAGACGATAAACATATAAAATATTCTAAATTTATAAACAAAAATAAATTCGCCTCGTATTTAGCAATCCCGATCACAATCTCCCGCTCCGGAGGCGAGCGCGTGCCTTATCCATTAGGCCACGCAATCAATTGGTTTCAGTTAAAAAATTCTTTGGCTACAACTTTTATGTAATATTCCTCCTACACATCTTGATCAGTGAAATTGGTCATCATGTTAGTGGTCCATATCACTAACATGGGCCACATGGTTACCTACGGTTTTCAACCTTTTTGGACCTTCCATATCATCCACCCGATTTACAAAATAGAGATCGAAATCATCCTGGTAACTATTGCACGATTATGGTCTAAAATCTTTGTCGTATCCTTGAACATTCACATCTCCATATGGGCAAAGACAAAAAGACACTGAGTGCCAAAGGATAATGAGGATTTTGGAGGCTTTAAGGTAAACAAATATAAAGTATATTGTTTCTTCACACACTTCTTCAATGCATTTGATATAATTCCTCAACACCTATTAGTTAGCAAGGTTAACGCTTTTGGTTCTTCTATCCTAGGTGGTCTCACTTTCAATGATACATTAAGAAATTATTATTTGTAACGTTTTTCAATCTAATCGAGAGATATTACGGTGCAGAATATACATAAAAATGAAATTTATGTTAATTTATGTTAATTTATTTATTGTTTGTCAATTTCTCGTAGCTTTTAGCTACAAATTAAAATAGATTTAACTATTGTCTACAACCATAAAATAAAAGCATCTACAACATGCTAATAATCAACATGAAAAGTAGTTAAACAACTCATTACAACAACATATAAATCACTTCCAAAAACACAGAGTTCATGTACAACAATTAAACATATAATTTAACACAACAACAAGATAAAACACTTATATTTTCACAACAGTTGTGCAATCAGTTGCTTGGGACGGACGTTCCACCCAACCATAGACTAACTATTCGAAATTTCAATATCCAATCACCCCTGAGTTGAGGCTAGTAATCCACAAAATAGGGCGGTCTCTCATAGACAGCTTATAAAACTCTCAACCCAACTGATATTCTCCTACAACTATCTCAATTTTCCACCAGCTCTCTTCCTCTTGGCCTGTCCAACCCAAGGAATGTATCCCTTCACTGATCTCAGTCCCTCGGGCGTCTCATTCATTTATCAAGGTCTCTCTAGCACAGACAAATAGTAATCTCCCAACTGGGAACTCAAGGGAAATTGTTGCTAGGAAAACTATCAGTAAACCAACAACAAACATTTGTTGTTTTAGTGCAACTCACACAAGAGTTCACTCTTCAGGCCTAAGAACCTGGCTCTTCAGTTTTTCATCTCCAAATTGCTCCAATTACACTCTAGCATGCTCTAGAATTCGCTCTCCATGGCTGCATCAACTTCAAGCTCTGTTTTTTTCTCTCTCCTTACTTATCATGCACAAAAACTCAATGTGTAATATTGTTTTCCCAACCCATACAAATTTCCTCTCTTTGGCTTGTCTTTCTTGACTCACACTCTTCCCCGAGTTGATTGTACTCAATCCCCATGTGCCCAATAACTTTGGGATGTGACCACTCGCACCCACTCTCTTACATGTATTCAATGATTGGCTTTGGGAACACTCAATCAGAAATTGGAAGGTTCATATACAATTAACAAATTTAGGAAAATGAATTAAATTAATATACATAGGTATTTCCCCTTTGGACCCCTCTTGGTCATTATCCTAGACACTCCCCCCTCTTGTGGATTAATTCAACCCCCATCTCTTGTCCACATCTTCTTAGTAGTTGGCATAACATTTTATTATTAAAACATAGAAATACAATTCACATATTATACCGTTTTGGCCGTAGCCACACATTATATCTATATTAAGCATAAATTAAATTGTGGATTATAGTGGGGATGTTACATTATTGGCAAGGTATAGATGATGATTGGTGACACAGAGGAGGGATAGAGTACTAGAGTTAAACAAGGCTTCTCATTCTCTCTACACTTTTTGGACTTTTGACAAGCTAGAGGAACTCATGTCATATTCATTTTTTCCAATAGATGGTATTCTCTTTGAAGTACCTATTGTTATTCTAGAATTTTCATATGGAATTATCCTAGTATCCCACTCATTGAGGGTCCTCCAGAGACATCTTGCATCTTGGCTTCCTTTTGTGATCTCATTTAAGTTAATCTAGAAAAAAAAAGTCATGACTTTTAACATCCCTAAAAGGGAGACAAGTGATGTGGTTCCTACTAACAAAGGTGAGAGGGTTGAGGTAGTCTCTTCATAGGTATATTTGGGGGTCCTCTTGTTCAAACCACGCTTTATCTTGACTCCAACAATAGAACTTGGTAGACTGAGCAAGGGGTATATACGTCTTGTTAGCCTTGAAACATAATGTTTTCAACTTTAGTTTTAGAATGTTTGATTGAATATCTAACCCTTTCACTCATTGGTCACACCTACCCTCTTAAGGAGATGTGAGGTTTAGGGACCTTTCTTTTGAGGAGTTGACCAAACCAAGATAGAGTGTGTGTTTGTCACAAGGATATCTTAACATATTCATGTTAAGAGATCAATCCCTCATGCTATCATTCTTGCATAATTTGGTAAAGCCCCACTCATTACTTCAATGATATTTCATGTGGAGATGATTATACACATGCTTAGAAAAATGGGAAACTCATAAAGTGGTCTTCTTAAAAATCAATATCTTAGTACAAAGAGCTTTATGGAGTAGACATAATGTGGGATTAATTCATGTTGGCATGCGAGAACCCCTTCATTACTTCACCTCATTAACCTTGATATTAATAGACCACCCATATATATATTTTTAGTGGATACCCCCCATCTTTCCAAGGGATAGATAAACAAAGGTATTCACAAGTTAATATTTATAGAGCCTACCTTCAGTGCACATGGTTTATGCCAAGACAAGATATTTCTTCCAAACTTAAAAACTACTCAAATTTGCATCTCTAGTGTAGGGAAGGGCTCATTTGGCTCCTAGGGTACACCAAACTCTAGTTGCTTTACGTCACGAGGGTCCCTCTCACCAAGCTTAGAGTATCTCTCACCATCTTTGCATTGAGGTAGATCACCATGATATTAATTAGGAGCACTATATTTGCCATGTTTTCTCCTTGGAGCCTGAGACTGGGGACCATTTTTTATTAAAATGCTCTCCTTACTATGAGATTAGAGGATTATTATTTTTCTCTTCAACAAATCACTTGGTTCTCTCTAGACACTCATGGCTTCTAAGGACTAGAGATTCTTTTCACTCTTCCTCTAGTAGATGTTCAACCTTAAGCAACAACTTACCATAAGATACTTCCCTAGATCGACATTAATGTCTCTTACGTCTATCCATCTAACATTAGTAGGAACAAGCTCCACAACCATCTTCCAAACTTACATGATAAACATGTGATGCATCATAGACCAAATTACTGGCCCATCACACATTTCTTTGTGACCTTGAATGTAAGAAATACTTATATAAAGTAACAAGTCTATGCGAGGGAACCTCCTTCTTCTTGAACATTTTCATTGTTCCTCATCTTATTTCACTGATACTTTATAATTATTTTTCCTTTTTAGATTATTTTTCTCTATTCTAAATCTTCCTTGTGATGCACTTTTGCTTGATTCCCTAGTTATCTTAATTTATTGTATTCTTTGCAATACTATGAATCAACTTTAATCTTTAATGAATCTTAATATTTAAGTTAAATTAAACTATGAATACCTTAAATTTTACCATGGCTTCAATACTTTAAATTTTTACCATGGGTTTACCTATAAATGAATGTTAATGTGGGTAAAAATGGCTTTGTTTTTCCACAATTATAGCAATCAATAAAGGCTTTTTATTAAGGGAGATTATTTAGAATACGCTCTCCTTCACTAAGCAAAATAGTAAGTAAATGCAATAAAGTACATAGTACCATCCTTCTAAACCATAATTAAAAAGTATTTGATAATCTCATAATTTAAATTTTTTTAAAATTTGTAATTGATTAAAAAGAAGTAAGTATACGCAATTAAGTACATAGTACAACCCTTATAAACCATATTTAAAAAGTGTGTAATAATCTAATAATTTAAAATGTGCAATTGATTTAAAAAAAAATCTATAATGTATTATTAATTAATATTTATTTTAATTTGGATATTAATATTTATTTTAATTTGGATATTAATATTAATTAAAAGTTCAAGTTAGTTTATGGGATGTTAAGAATATAATATATAAACACGACAATGTTAAAAGCACTTATTTTTTTGTTATAAATCACCAACTGTGTGCATATATTATGCGTACCTCCCAACTGTAGACTCTCCTCTTCATACACTCTCAACAACAGGTCACCCCCGAGCAAGGGTTGTGACTCCACTAGGGAAAAGGCTCATAATCCAACTAAGGTCTAACCCACAACATAAAACAACACAGGTTCATGCACACACTTCATCAACAGTTCCCAACTCACAACCTCTCATTCCCCACATCTTGTTCCACCTGAGGAAATGTACACCCTTTTATGCTCAATAGTCCTTCAGGATGTTCCACTTCTCTTCTTGGGCTTCAACAATAAGCTAGCTAGGAAATCTCAGAGCTCTGTAGCACTTGGAACAGAAGGTTTCTTAAGGAGTTACAACACCCACTAGCCTATACGCGGGGAAAACTACTCCCAACAACTCTCTCACCCAAAGAGAATGCTCCACGGGCCTAACAACATGCTTCTTCAACCCAAACCATAAAGGATTTCCTAGGTAACATTCAACTCCAGGTTCAACTTACCCTCTCCAGCCCAGGTACGGATGATGGACGTAAGCGTGAGTGAAAAATTGGAAGAATGATGAATGATCCCCATTACACTAAGTTCCCCACATTATATTGCATGTTCCTTTCTTGACACTTGTCACTCTAGGAAATGCCTTTGACTCCACTTGATAATTCATTCCTCTCTCTTGGGAACTTATGATAAAATTATAAAATAAATCTTATGACTTAGGAATAATATTATTTTATTCCTTGGATTAAGCCCCTGTGACTTAGCCCCTTTTCTTTAGCTCCCTTTTCCTCTCCCGGAGTCCTAGCCTCCCATTCTCTTTTGTCTGACTTGGTCTGCAACAATGATGTATTTTATTAATAATAACGAGTGTGATTACATAATACATTTTTTAGGATCATTGACCTTTCAACTCATAGTCTCCTTGGCCTAAAATGCATAAGCAGTATGGCCTCAAAACACACACACACACACACACACACACACACACACACACACATATATATATATATATAATGACATTATGGCCCAAAACATCCTAGATCACTTGCCTATATAGCATATATACATTTACAACTTGGGGTACGGCTTAGGGGTATTACATTCCCCTCCCTCTCCCTTATTTATGCACTGTCCTCAGTGTATTATATACACATGTACAATCAAAATTATTCAAAAAGATGTGGGTACTCTTCCTGCATGGAATCCTCATGTTCACAGGTTGCATCCTCGAGACCTGTAACAGGTCCACTGGACCTTTACCAGTTCTATTGCTCAATTCCAGAGCATCTTGAATTTCGGGTTCAATATGCACACTGACTGAACTTGAAATTCTCCTTCTTGCTCCACCTAGATCAAATTCCAATCAATTACATGATTAGCATCAAGAACATAATTTTTAAGAAAAGATACATGGAACACATTATGTATGCATATGTATGCAGGTGGTGCAAGCATGTATGCAACATGACCAATCCTTTCCAGGATCTCAAATGGTCCACAATATCTTACTGCCAGCGTTCGTCAACTCCTCAATTTTAGTGAACTCTTCTTAGCCTTCACTTTTAAGAAGACATGCTCCCTGACTTTAAATTGTCTGTGCACTCTTCCTTTGTCTACATAACTTTTCTACCTATCTTGAGCAACTTTTAAATTTTTCTTTATTTTCACCATCTTCTCTTCCATATCTCTTAGAAATTCTGGCCCAACCACTGCTTGGTCTGTTGGGTTGTCCCAACTCACTGGTGTGTTTCATTTTCTGCCATATAATGTTTCAAATCGACTCATTTTCAAAGATACCTGATACCCATTATTATAATAAAACTCAACTAGATGTAGATAATATTCCCATTTTGATGGTTTATCCATTACATACATCCTCAACATATCCTCAATCATCTGATTGACCATTTATGTATGCCCATCTGATTCAGGGTGATATATTGTGTTAAAGTTCATATTTGTCTCAAATCCTTTAAATAATCCCTTCTAAAAGTTTGATGTGAAGTTGGGATCTCTATCAGAAACAATTGCCTTAGGCACACCGTGTAGCCTAACAATTTCTCTCACATAAATCTCTGCAATTTTAGTAGCCTTATAATTAGTTTTACAGGAATAAAATGAGCATCTTTACCAAGTTTATCTACCACCACCATGATGGAATCATGTTACTTTGTTGTTTCGGGCAGCTTGGAGATGAAATCAATTATCACCACTTCTCATTTCCATTTTGGAATGGGAAATGGTTGTATCAAACCATCTCGATGTCTATGCTTAGCCTTGACCTTCTGACATTCTAAACATATAACAATATACTCACCCACTTCTTTCTTCATACCTGGCAAAAAATATCAAGTCTTGATAGCTAGAATTGTTTTCTAGTACCTTGGGTGTCCAACATAAGGCACATTATGCATCTCTCTCAACACCATATTTTTCAACTCCTGGAAATTAGGCACATAAATTCTTCCCCTGTACATGAGGATTTCATCCTCTCTCAACTCATAATCTTTAATTTTCTACTGCAAATTACCTTGCTGTAATTTTTCGGTTGTTTGCAAATAGTGTTAATCTAATTTTCCAGCTTCCAAAATTATGTCTTTTAAATCATATTTGCACATGATAATGGTTATAGCATGCATCTCATGCACCCTCCTGTTGAGTGCATCAACCACCTTGTTCTCCTTACCTTTGACATGTTTTATATCAAAATCATACTCACTAAGAAATTCCAGCCATCTGATTTTCCTAGCATTCAAAGTTGGTTGTCCAAACAAATATTTCAGACCACTATCGTCTATCCTTAACTCAAATCTCTTTCCCATAAGACAATGCCTCCACATCTTTAAGGCATGAACTATGGATTCTAATTCTAAATCATGAGTGACATAGTGTTTTTGATGGTACATTAGGGTTGCTCCAGGCACCAAATTAATAGAGAAGTCAATATCTCTCTTGGGTGGCAACCCCAATATTTCTCTAAATACATCCTCAAATTCTTTTAGGAATGTATAGTCTTCAATGCTTGGCACTTTATATTTAGGTGTCTCATCCATATTTTCTGCAAATATTTGGCATCCTTACCTGGAGCTTTTCTTCAATTGTAAGGCTGAAATTTCTTTGATGGTTACTGCTCTTGGAATACCTTGAATTGTTCTCAAGTTCCCTTCCTCATCCAAGCAAGTAAATGATTTGTTATAATATTCTAGGAAAACACGATGCTTGTCCAACCAATCCATACCAAATAGGAAATCATATGAACCCAAATGTATGATATTCAAATCTTCCTTTGTGCTCAGTCAATTCATGTCCATTGGACATTCCTTAACCATGTTATCAATTCTTCTCTTAGCTCCTGTAGCTAACTGAACCCACCAAGATTTCTCGAGTTTTCTTCTTAGAAATGAAATATTTCCACAAACTTAGGATCTATATAACTATTACTATCTCATGAATAAATCAAAATAGCAATAGGTTGATCATTGATCTTACCTTCCACTTCAATCATGTGAGATTGAAATTCAACTTGCTTGTTGTCCAGGATTGCATAGATCCTTGGCATGTTTTTTCCCATGTCCTCAACTATATCATCTTGTTGTACATGGTGAACAATCCTCACTTTCTCACCTCTATGAGGGCATTCTCTGTACATGTGATCTCCCTAAAAACCCCAACATTTAATGGGTTGTTGCCTTGGCCTTTTCCCAATGTTTTTGACATTCTGGGTTCATTTTGATTTGGATGCCCCTGAGAATTATTGTTGATGAATGATGGCTTGTTCCCCTTCTTCCTCTGCTCCATATTACCTTTCTTTTTATCTTCCCAATCCTTTTGGAAAGTTGGTCTTCCTTTATGTTGATCATAGAGGCACTTGGATCTCCTTATTGCTTCATCCAATGTCTTGAGATCATCATATTGTATCTTGTCACTGAATATTGATGGCATGCCACTCATGAACCTTTGAATCTTGACCTATTCATCCTTCATGAAATCAACATACTAAAACATTTCTAAGAATCTCCTCTCATATTCATACTCCCAAGATTGAGTTCAAAGAACGCCTTCATCTTCCTATCATAATAGCACTTGGTCAAGTATTTCTTTTGAAAATGATTTTTGAACTGCCTCATAGTGAGTTTCTTCTCATCAATGTGTTGTGCTTTCACAAGTTGGTCTTACCACAATGATGTTTTTCCCTTCAACTGATAAATTGCAATTCTTCCTTCTATATGTGGGAGTAATTGTGCAACTGAAAATATTTCCTCATCCCTAACAACCAAGTCTTTGCATTCTCATCTTTTTGTGCTCACCCTAAAATGTAGGAGGGTTTATCTTGTTCATTTCTCCTTGTAGTTTATCTACCCCAGACCTCCTCTCATGTTTTTGGTTAGGGGATAAGCTTGGACTATTGTGTGTTCTTCTCACTGAATGCCTTGATGAGTGTTGATGGTGTCTACGAGCACTTCCAGATTCTCCTCTTCTGATATGAGATCTATGACTCCTTGACTTGCTTGATTCGGTCTCTTTGTCTATTCTCTTCTCTATTATGTCCAAGATCTGCAACAACTTGATTTTGAATCCATATTGCTACTCCTTAGCTTTCATATGCCTCTCATTATCAATTTTATAACTCTAAACATGTTAAGCGCTAATATTGGCTCATTACCCCTTAATTGGGGCATATTACATTAGTAATGTTATTTTATTTATGTCGGCTTTATTCCATTAGTTGTAATTATACCTCCTAGTCTCCTATATATACCAAGGAGACATTTTCATTTGGAATCATCTTGGAATTGTACATTTATGTGGGCATAAGGAGGTTGCCCCTAGAAGAGGCTTATTATATGAATTTCTCTCTTTTTCAAGGTGTTGAGTACTTATTCTGAGGTTTTTCTATGCTATATTGATATTTGGTTCTTAACATATGGTATCAGAGCTCAAGGTCTTGGGGTTTCTCTACTACATCTGAGACACCTTGGCATTTTCACTATACCTTTTTTTCTAAAACGTTTCAGAAGGAACGGATTGGAGGATATTTAGTTGACGGATCAAGGTATGTTGGGTTAAAATTTCCGCTCCCGAGGCCTTATAATTTTGGAGATACAACCTGTGCAAGATAGGGTTCTGGAATCATCCTGAACTGAGTCATTACAGAATTTGCGCTATAAAATTTTTTTTGTAACGTTTCAGACCCTGAAATTTGGAGGGTATTCACAAAAATTAGTAAGGTATCAGTGGTAAAAATGTCAGCTTCTGGGTCGTCTTACATTTGTAGATACACCCTATGGAAGATAGGGTATCTGACTAGTCTCAAGAAGGTGTTCCACATAGAACAATCATAACTTCTTCCTAGAGTATCCAAATTGAGTGAAACTAGTTGCATTGGATAGTGGACAGTCTGTAGTATTTCTGATACCAGTTTCATAATTTTATATCATTTATTTTGTGCGGGGCATGCTATACAAGTGACATCTCCTGGAAAGGACAAAAATCAGCAAGTTGTGGGGAAGTTACCGTAAATTCCACTTGGCACATCCAATTTTGATTAGACCTGTGGCACTGCAGAGAAGAAATATCAAAGAACTACAAAAAATAAAGTTTCATACCCAGAAGGGCAGAAACTTTGGAGATACAACAGAAGAAATATTGTCTAGCAAAACCACCTCAAAATCAAGGTTCAAAAGTGATACTTGGCCAACATGCCACCCAAAAAGGGAACTTCTACACCAAATAAGCCTCCAGATAATCCTACATGGACTCTTGATGAAGGTGAACAAATGCGTAGGGACATAAATGATTTACAAAAGAAGACAGTAACAAAAGATGAACTACAAGAAATGATGGAGGGTTTAAAAGGGGAGATCATGGAAGGATTGAAAAATTTCATAATAGAGAGGACACCCAAAAGTGAAAATGTATCCCATGAAATTCATGATGAGGACACAAGGAAGGTGAATCAAGAATGGAGAAATTCCAACTTTGGGTTGAAGACCAACCACGTTCCTAAGATCGATATGAGGAAGTTTGATGGCAATGACCCAATCACATGGATACTTCAGATGGAGCAATTCTTTGATCTACATAATGTGCCACATACACAAAAGGTACAAATTGCTTTTTTATATTTAGAACCCAATCAATTTGTATGGTATTGGTGGCTTTGTTCTCGCAAATCACTCGTCACTTGGACAATTTTTACAGAAGAAATGATAGCACACTATGAGGATACAAGGAGCAATACCTTCTTTAGCCAATTGATAAATCTCAAGCAAAAGGGTTCAGTTACAGAGCACATTGATAACTTCCGAAGATTGAATATAAAGGTAACAAATATTCCAGATGAGCACTTAATTGATGTATTCATATGAACTTTAAAGGATAACATTCAACATGAGGTTCGCCTTTGGGAACCTAAATCATTGGAGAATGCATTTAAGGTGGCACGAAATGTTGAAAGTACAAATATGGCTATGGCTACTAGAAGGACCAATCCTAACATCTATAGAGAGAATAATTCTCCTTCTTCTAAAACACCTCAACCTACAAGGTTGACACCTCAACAATTGGAGGAAAGAAAAGAAAAAGGTTTATGCTTTAATTGTG
>ML813253.1:102555-119665 GCA_009831015.1 Picea engelmannii | reverse complement strand
AACAAGCAGATCAACATCGTAGTGAAAGAAGTTTTGAAGTAGGGGATTGGGTGTTTTTAAGACTACAACCATACAAACAGATGTCCCTCAAGCAAGCCAAAAAGGATAATAAATTATCACCAAAGTACTATGGCCCTTATAATGTGTTGGAAAAGATTGGTACTATGGCATACAAATTGGAGTTGCCTGCATCTTCACGAGTACACCCAATTTTCCATGTTTCATGCTTAAAGAAGGTTATAGGCGACAAGATCCCAGTTCAAACTATATTGCCTGAACTTGATGAGGAAGGAATAATCATATTGGAGCCTGAATCCATCACTGACACAAGAGTTCACCAACTGAGGAATAGATACATTTCAGAGTATCTCATTAAATGGAGGAAACTACCAGCTGAAGATTCCACTTGGGAGGTTGAGTCTTTTATACAGAAGCATCCAAAGTTACTCGAGCGTTGCAGACAACACTTGTCTCAAGGGGAGGGGCATGTTAATCCCTAATATTGGCTCATTACCCCTTAATTGGGGCATATTACATTAGTAATGTTATTTTATTTATGTCAGCTTTATTCCATTAGTTGTAATTATACCTCCTAGTCTCCTAATTATACCTCCTAGTCTCCTAGTCTCATTAGTCTCGCGATTTTTTTGAATTTCATTATTTTACATATTTTATCAATGGATCATAGTGATACTAAGTTTTATTGCAACACATCACCTTCGCTGTAAATTCAAAGTTGTGGAGTTCACCTTCGCTATAAAGTCAAAGTTGTGGAGTTGACAGGTTGTGATTAGGTCATGATTAATGAGTGCTTTGTGCCAATATTATCATTAGATCTCTTTTGGCTGCTCCATTATGTCTTGTAACCGTTTGCCATAAATTTCTTCTTGTATGAGTTATTTGGTTGCAGCTCCAGATTTATTTGGTTGCAGCTCCAGCTTAATGTTTTTAGAGTTATTTGGTTGCTTAATGTTTTCAGAGTTATTTGGTTGCTTAATGTTTTCATAGTGTTTTCAGTGGGGAGTCAGATTTTGCACAGAGATTATTCTAGCAATTCTATTTGCACATAGATTATTCTAGAAATTCTCTGATTGAAGGAAGCGAATTCACATTCGAAGTATCTTTTGCGAAATATGCCAATGCCAAAGAAAAAATAATTTGCTTTCGATTGCTGGATTGAATCCTTTTTTGTGTTCTTTCTCTCATAAGAAAGGGCCTTCGTAGTGAAAGGCCATAAACCTAAGATCTGAAACTAAACCTAGAGGGAACTGGATCTTTCCTATATGGATCTGGAGAGCCATATATATCAACATCACAATTTTTCAAAAAGTACACTTTGGTGCGGGCTCTTCTCGTCGATGCATCTCTGAACTCGATGTCATTAATATAAACTGACATAACTTATCTAAACAAAAAAGTATTCAAATTACTTTGTAGTTGGAAACCAAGTTAGGATATATGATATATCTAAACTTTGCAGTACTGAGAACAGTAATGAAGGTGCATGTGGAATCTCAAACAACAACAATACTGCATGCAGTCCATATTTATGTTCATCGCCATATTCATGTTCATCACCCTATTATGGACACAATCAAAACTCTGATTCTGTTTCAACTATAATTGAAGTCTTTGACTGGATATAAACTTGAAGACATTTCTTAGTAGAGGCTAGTTAGCCAATAATGGCTCCATAAACAACTAACAACAACACTTATCGTGGGTAATAGACTGAGCAAATTACTGTTATAAACAAGATAGAACTGCTTTTCGATAGGAATTACTTACCGAACTAGGCCTTTATAATATTGTTACTACAAAGATAGCTTTTAGGCCTTTGATACAGAAGTTATATTACTTTAAAGGATTACATGAGGTTATTATAACCTTATGTCGATGAGGTTATTATTGTGACAGGTTCATAGTGAAATACATGAATGGTGGTGACAACAACACTTATCATGGGTAATAGGCTGAACAAATTACTGTTATAAACATGATAGAACTGTTTTTCGATAGGAATTACTTACCGAATTAGGCCTTTCTAATATTGTTACTACAGAGATAGATTTTAGGCCTTTGATACATAAGTTATATTACTTTAAAGGAGTACATGAGGTTATTATAACCTTATGTCGATGACATTATTATTGTTACAGCTTCATTAGTGAAATACATGAATGGCGGTGGACAAGGTTCGTATACTCCTGGACTGTTTGATATTTACCCTGGCGCAATTGTCGAAGTTTGATGAACTGATCATCATAATTGTACAAATGCTATCATCATTATAGTAAAGGAGCAGTGATTTTCTCGGAGCCTTCAAAGAGTATCAAATGAAGAAAGTCTCAGAAATTATGCAAAATACAGTTCAAACGAATTCTCTCCTCGATCTTGTTGTCAAAGACTTCAAATATAGTTGAAAAACAATAAGGATATGCAACCCTAACTAACTAACTAACATGATTTTCACAGCCCGACAACGCTCGACAAAGCTCACTCTTGATGTGTACCCCTAGGGCTTGGGCCAATAGCCATAAATCCTCTATGAAAGACTAACAGTCCAACGTTGACGACGACTATATTCGGAGGTCGGCTAGGCTGGGTTGACACCTTACTGGAAGACAGGTGCAGGGTTGACCGAGACCTTACCTGGGTTTAGGTATAGTTTAGAGGTCTATGCTTCCTTAGTGGTAAGTTGGGTTGGCTGCCTTATCTCTCCCAATTCCTAGGGTGGGTACTAAATACAATATTGGCAGTTAGTTAGGATTTTATTGTAGAGCAGGCCTGCAAGAAGACCCACCATCTTCCTGGACGCCTGGCCTTCCTCTGGTTTCATCCTGGTCACACTTAGCTAGCTATCAACCAGTGGGATGCTGGTGAATCTGCAAGGAGAAAATACATCAAAAGGAGAAAATACATCAAAGAAACCACGATTGTTAAAGCCCTTATCTAAAATTCCTCCATCTAGTCTAGTGCAACCTACTGATCCGCTATCTTAGGATGCACCTGCAGCTCCTGAAGTAGTTCCAACCCAACCCATAATCAAACAGTCTCTTCCGCTACTAGGTGTAGCTGGTGATATTTTGTATGATAACTTGGCATATTTTCCATCCCAACATGGCATCTCCTCAGTCAAGGAAATGTTACATGCATATGTGTACCCAACTACTCATAACTAGACAAAGACAGATTTCCTCCTGGCACCGGGTCACTTGCTTCTGGCTATGGCCTTGGATATTCCTTATCTAATAACATCCACTTTGTTCCCCAGCTCCCCATCGCAAGGGCCCACGCTACCATGGGAACGGTCGCATAACCCACTACAATATCTGAAAAACCCAAAGGTGGTAGGCTGAGGCTAAAGCTGGTGAGTAGGTCGCTCCATATGGGTTTGGTTTTGTGCCTTCTATTTGCCCACCCACCTATGGATTGGTCCTGGCTGAAGCTTCATCTGTGAGAAGATTCCATATTTCCATTTCATTTGTTGGCATCTTGCCATCCACAATGCAAGAGCGGACTGGGTATAGCTGGATGAAACTACTTTTGCTGGAATAGTTGTCTACGGGGAGTACCAGTGTCTGTACCAGCTCCAACTTGCCTGCTGCTTAGCGATCAAAGCCACAAATGGAAAGTTGTTCAAATCACGGACCTTATCAACCTTGACTTAATAATGACCATGGGCTCTGCTCCTTTCCTACGTAGCGACTTTGGTTGTTTCCCGAGCATCTCGGTTACCCATGAATGTTTGGTTTCTATATTTTTTAATACATTTATATTAAATAAATAAATGATGATGCCAGTTGGTTTTGGTTGTGCATCTTGCCAATTTCTTTCTATTTTACCAGGGTTTAGTTAAATGTTCTAAGTTTTCGAACATTTCCCCATACCATCATAAATCCCAATTCATTGTCATCCACACATCCAAAGAGAATATAGATTTCCATAATGTGAGTGCCTTTGAAGTAAAATGGGCCTGAGGTCTTTCGAGTTTATCTTTGTGGGTTGAACACAATAGGAAAGGGTGACGGTCCCTGTATATGTTTTCTTTTGGACTTTCCATTTGTTTTTCCTTTCATTGAAACTTTGGTGCCACGAGCATTCAGAACATCTTGCCATGGCCGTCTAAAAGTGTGTGCAGGAACTTTTACAGAATGGATGGGTGTAATTTGGCACAAAATTCATAAATTTGGATTCACTGTTGCCTACTCTGAGAAGGCCAAGGAACTGATATCCAAATCCAGCGAAAATGAGAGTTTTGCCTTGTGACAGTGAAGATAACAAATTTTTTGTTTCTGCCACTTATTTTGAGCGCCAAAATGGCCCGAGAAATGTTTGAGAGGATGCTCAGTTGCACCTTGCTTGACATGGCCAAAGGCTTTTGATATTTGTTAGATGGTTTAACCAACATTCAATTTCTGCCATCATGCAATCATCACAAACATAACAGCTCTTGGATTTGCTATCCATTTACTTACTAACTATTTTTTGTTAGGGTCCAAGATCATACATCTACCACTGCAGTGGATAACTCCTAATGTTGTTGTTATATGATGTCATCATTTGATGCACATGTTTGTTACGAATTTCAAGTACTGCAATATCTCATGGATTAAAGCCATTGTAGGATTCCTAGATGCGAAGCTTCATCGCTCGCTCGGAATAAGAATAAGAATATATCTATATATATAACTTAGACTGGCTTCATCACTCGTTTGTTCACTCACTCGCTTAGCCTCCATAGCTGAAAGGTTTGTACACTTCCATCATTAGTCTATTGCCTCCAGGAGATCTCCTCAATGGTACATGGTACGATATAGTTGGGAATGTCTGTCGAGGTAATACTAAATGTTTTTCTATCAATATAGGAGGGCTTTTTGTCCCGTGTGACAAATGCTTGGCCCACAAGTTCCTATGCAGCTGTCAATAGAACACAATGCTAGCATGGAGGCTGGAGAAATAGTTGCCACGCAGCTATTAGCAGAACACGGTGGTAGCATGGAGGCTGTAAGTCTAGAACGACAGTCGTCACATCCAAATGACTCCCAGAATCTAGTTTTCAAGCATGACATTCGGCGGGCAACACTCAGTTTGACATAGTCTGTTTTTGTCCTTGGGTGGAGTGGTTGTCAAGCAAGCAATCTGTTGGAGGTTTTCATTTTTATCTTATCTCCATTTCATGATGCAATGCACGAATTAAGACATCAAACTAATGCATCTCTAAGTACGGGCTACTTCACAAATTCTTGCTTCGTTGAACTATAGGGTCATTTATTAGGTATAGCTCCTGGGAATTCATTGACTGACGCACTGGACCTGAACACAACACTCGCACTGGACTGAATTCACTGACTGGCGTTTAAAGGGCATAATTCGGGTATACATCTCTGGACCTGGACACAACACTCGCACAGGTACACATCTCATGAATATCCATCATTTGCATCTCCTTCATTACCCCCCCTTGTCCTTGATACTTCACTCTTTAGAAATATTATCATGTTGGGTTTTTTCTGTACAGAGAGCCTTAACCTTAACCTTCTCTTAGGCTCACTAACAATCACACTAAAGAATCGACCAAGCACGTGACACGCTGGGGACAAATTTCAAAAGGATGGACTTGTTTTGCATACCAAGCTATTCAACCACCATTTTTTAATCACAGTTCATTGCCCTCAGTAGGTATCGTCACACCCAACTACAATGGTGAAGCCGAGATCACCGGTGAATATTATACTGTGAATATTACAATGTTGAGGCCACACGACATATAGTTGTATTTTACAGTATAGAAGAATATAAAAGTTTGATCCTCGTATTATCTGGTGTGTAGGGATTAGCTTGTTATTCCAATAGCTTTGGGAGAAGGTTTAGATCTATTCTTTTATCACTGATATATGTGTGTATTTACTTGCAAGTGAATAGGGATTTAGAGAGACATAATGGAAAAGACATATATATTGCTATTGTAAGGTATGTATTTAAATGATTTCATGAAAAGGTTTCAAGATCTGCAAGATCTGCAAGTCACTTATGCAATATGCAAAGGTTTCAAGATATGCAAGTTAGGTATGCAAAGTTGATGCTAATTAAATTGATTTCAAAACCTCTATTATTTACTAAATTAAAAAAAAAAAAATAGTAGGATAAGTACGAGGCAAACATTAACAGTACTACGATAACAAGTAAGGACAAATAAAACATAAACTTATTTTTTTTGAAATAGTAGAAACCATAAAAAAAATTGACAAGTAAGGACGAATAAAACATAAACTTTTTTTTTTTGAAATAGTAGAAACCATAAAAAAAATTGAAACAGTGGAAACAACTTATTGATATTTCAACCTCACAGAACCTTGCAGAAAGAGGGACAACCAAGGAACCGGTGAAGCAATGATGACTGAAGCCCTGATCAATCCTGAAACAGGTACAACCAAGGAACCAGTGAAGCAGTGATGATTCAATCCTGAAACAGGTACAACTAAGGGAACCAATGAAGCAATGATGATTGAAGCTCTCATCAATCCTCTGAGAGGAATCTATGTGTACTTTGTTGTTCATATAATGGTCTTGGATCAATCCGGAGAGGAAATCCAGAGAGCTCTGATCAATCCAGAGAGGAATCTATGTGTACTTTGTTATTCATATGATGGTCTCGGATCAATCCAGAGAGGAAATCCAGAGAGAAATCTATACTTTGTTGTTCATATGATGGTCCTGGAATGACAATGGCGGTGGGTGGCCAATATTGCCAAAATTCACCGCATACAAAGACTTGTCTGACTTACCCTTTTGGCTGACTTAGCCTTTGGATTGTGATTTGTTGACTTACCCTTTCGAGACCGAATCATTAAAGTTTTAAAGTTTGGTTATAGAATATTTGCATAATGCATTATGTTGATGAGACTGAGTGAAGTTTGGTTATAAAATATTTGCATAATGCATTCTGCCCATAAAACTTAAGCTATGTAAAAAGCAATAAAACTTAAGCTCATTAAACAATGAAAGATAATGAGCAGCAATGGCTCCAAACTTATGATATGTAAACTTTCAAAGAAAATATGTAAATGCATAAAAGACACTAGGCAATAAGAGGTCAAAAGTATTACCCAATAGGAAGTTAAATAAAAGAAAATAAAATATTTAAAAAATAATTATTTTCTTTCTCCTATATAAAAGTTTGAGGAGCATACAAAATACAATCTGATCAACACAAACTAATTGAAGGTCAACGCTAAAGTGAAAGCTAGAGTCCTGGCCTTCCACAAGGACTAATAAGTACTTTTTAAAAATGATTAAATTATTATTATTATTTCGAACACCAAATTTAAAGCCAACTACTTTTATTTCATAATATTAAAAAAAGGAAATTTACATTTTGATTTCATAATATAAAAAAGAAGTCATAATTTTTTTTTATCAAAAATACACAAATAGAAAAATTGAAAATATATTTTTTAATTTTTTTAATTAATTGTTTAAAGTATAATATATCAAAATATTATTCATAACATTATGGAAATGTTCATTACTTAAAAATATTAATATTAGTAAAACTCATTTTGATCCTCAACTTAATTTTAGTAAAATATTAATTTTTTTATCAAAAATACACAAATAGAAAAATTGAAAATATATTTTTTAATTTTTTTAATTAATTATTTAAACTATAATATATCAAAATATAATTCATAACATTATGAAAATGTTAATTACTTAAAAATGTTAATATTAATAAAACTCATTTTGATCCCCAACTTAGGAACAATGTCATATCTCACTAAGAAAATTTGTAAGTGGATAACCTTCTAAACCATATTTAGGACTACAAAAATCTTCTAAATTATATATAGGACTACAAAAACCTTATGAACCATATTTACAAAAATCTTCTAAATTATATATAGGACTACAAAAACCTTATGAACCATATTTAGAAAGTGGGTGCTTAAAAAACTCATAATTATATGATTTAAGAAGAACCCTTAACCCCATCTCAACAAAAATGTAGCTATGTTCAAGCCGGTTTCAAAAGTTGAATTACTAGAGAAAATAAATCCATTATGCGTTGACAACCAATAAGTCGCAATAAATAATGTGAGGAAAACAAAAAATTGATTGGTAATTTGACTAATTAGTCGTTGGTCACATATGGAGTAAATTAGAGGTGGTAGTCGCGAGGGTCATTGTTTACCCCGAAGGAAGAAATGAAATAATTTATGTTTGGGGATTTGGAATTTCCTTCCACAAAGAAGCTAAAGCTTTTCAAGGATTATTTCTTGTAATCAGTTTCAATAAAGACTTATTGACAATAATGGGAGATTCTAGAGTTATCATCGAAGTTCTGATCCATCAAATAACTCCGAAACACAACAAGATTGTCTTTATCTTTGCTAGAATCAATAAAGCAGTTTAACTCATGGCTAGGGTTTCATACTATCATGTGTTAAGGGACCTCAATAAGCAAGCTGACCACCTAGCGAACAAAGCATCCTCTCTAGCTCAAGGGGTTTTGGTAAAAAATCAGGGGCATTGTTTTTTCTTCATCCCCTAATGTTTATGACCCACTTGAAATCAAAGCCACGTAGCACTTCAATTAATAAATCCATGTCTAGGCACTCCTTAATATTGTATTCAAATGAGTGGAAAGGACCTGCAAGGATGCATGATTTGGTTTGTTTCATGCGAGAATTAAATCTCACTATGGGTTGTGTTTCATGGGTCGTCATATGTGAGGTGCAATAATGGGAGTTGTGGTTTGGTTTGGTCTATGTTTCAGTTTTTGTTTGATTCTTTGGGTTCAAGGGTCATGTTTGTTCTTACGTCATCTTCCTAGATTGAATGCTTTGGTGTTGTCCTTTAGAACCCATCCTTTATTTCATTCCATTCCCTGCTGCATTAATCACTTAAAGTTTTGCGGTCTTCAAAAAATTTCGGTAAGAATTCCTTCCTTGTTATGACTATTGGTTAAGTGGTTTGGCTCCTCGGATGTATTTCTCAGGTTTTTTTAGACCCCTTTATCCTAGCTTCAATTTTAGTTTTTGATTCTTTGTGGTTTGATTCAAGGGTTGGTGTTGAGGAAGTATCCTCCATGCCCCTTGGTCTGATTATTTTTCTCCAATTCTTTGGGCCCTCTACGTTCATGTTCCAACAATATTTGGGTCAAATTTATTGAAGAGAGGAATTCAAGTTTCATTGAAATCTCTGGAGCTCACTCTGGTCAACTTAGTCTTCTCTCAGTCCTATTATATGCAAGCACAATTGAGAAAGGTTCAATTTTTATGGATTCTAGGGATCTTTAATAGGTTAGAAGGATCCTTCGTGAGCATGGGGACACTCTACAAGGTAATAATATAACTCTTCATTAAATTTCCATTAAGTTTCATGACCATGAACAACATTGTGCTACTCATAATGCAAATTTTTATGAGCCTTCTTGTTCAAAAAAAGAAAAAGTTGGATGTGTTGGGAGTGTTGGGAGTGGAATGCAAAATGCTTCACAATGGGGTTTCAAACCTGTGCAAAGAATCCCTATCTACTGCTTCAAGTCACAAAATTTCCATCCATTCAACTTAAGGTGATCCCAAGGATGAGGAGACAATTCATCAATCCAAAGAGGCCATGGAAGTGGATCAAAAAACCTTTCTCCATTCCATGGGAAGATAGGATGAAACAACCAACCAACATGTGTTTAGTTAGTCTGTATGTTTTTTAAAGTTGTTTGTATTTTGGGTGTCTTTTTTAAGCAATATACATGTGTTAATAGCTGGGATATATCAGTCACAACCAACTGCAAACTTTCTTATGTAGTATATGAAAGTTGCAAGTTTTGTTTAAATTATCACATTAACTCTATTTTTTATGCTTGTCAATAGTTGAACTACGATCCCTTTAATATAATATCTCTAAGTTGTGTTTTTTCTTTTAACATATAGAGTAAATTAAAAATGTACGAACTTAATATATTTTTTTTAATTTCTCAAAAATTATAATTCGACTTTATTGATGGGTACTTTGACCATCAAACTTTGTTTTATAAAGTTTTAGTCCATGTTATGAAGACCTGAATCATCAAAATTAAAAAAAAAAAAAAGAGTGGGTCAAAGCAAAACTTTACTTTGCCATAAAAAAATAGTCTCGCTTAAAAGGTTGAGTTTGTCCACTTTTTAATTCAATCCTTAACATTTAATAATGATCATATTAGTGGGCAACCAACAAGTAGCAACAATGTAATATGCAATGATATAAGGATTTTTAATTTAATTTATTTTTTACTTATATATTAATCTTCGTTACTAATAAAAACAAGTCAATGATGATTTTTAAGGATGACCTAAATTTGTTTGCCTAATTAAAAGTTTGACTTTTGCAAAAGTAAGAACATGTTAATGACACAAAACCTAGATGCATTTGGTGGAAGTGTAAGTCTATCTCCTTACAAATAGCCATCGAATTATTATAGTAGTGAGATTTTGTCACACAATAATGAAATTGCACATTAAAATCTTAAGATAACATCAGCCATCGAATTATTATAGTAGTGAGATTTTGTCACACAATAATGAAATTGCACATTGAAATCTTAAGATAATAGCATAATGATAATTCAAAATACTAAAACATTTTTTTCCAAGATAAAAATAAAATAAAAAATTAATAAAAAAAATTAATGCATAGCAAAGGAAATGCTTTCCAATGATGACAAGCACAAATCATGAGAAAAAGAGAATTGTAAGAAAGATGTATGCAAGATCTCCCGAACTCCTCCTTTTATATATGCAAGGCCAACGAAACTAACCTAAGTGTTTCTCACCACTCTTGTGTTGGTGTATTTTGGCATTTTGGTACATTGTTGAGTCGAGTCAAATAAAAAGATTCCATGGGGTGTTGGCAAGAGTATACATTAAATTGAATTGAAAAACCGAAATAGGTACTTTATTTAGTAGTTTTAGTAATAATGATGTCTCTTGAACATTTTCAATAGTGATGATGATTCAATCTAAATTATCTTCATGTGAAACTAACATAATTAATATTTCCTTATGGACCTCCTTCTTAAACATGTATGACATATTTTCTTAATAGTGATGATGATTCAATCTAAATTATCTTCATGTGAAACTAACATAATTAATATTTACTTATGGACCTCCTTCCTAAACATGTATGACATATTAATGATGTATGACATATTAATGAAGAGTGTGATATGCAGAAGTTACTCAATGTATAATGATTAAATTGCTTTCATTTTGTTAACATTTAATGATGGTTATAACTGCATATTCCAACCTAAACATGTATGACATATTTTCTCAATAGTAATGCTGATTCAATCTAAATTATCTTCATGTGAAACTAACACAATTAATATTTCCTTATGGACCTCCTTCCTAAACATGTATGACATATTAATGAAGAGTGTAATTTGTAGAAGTTACTCAATGTGTAATGATTAAATTGTTTTCATTTTGTTAACATTTAATGATGGTTATAATTGTATATTCTAACCTAAACATTTATGATATATTTTCTCAATAGTGATGATGATTCAGTCTAAATTATCTTCATGTGAAACTAACATAATTAATATTTTCTTATGAACTTCCTTCCTAAACATGTATGACATAATATTTCCTTATGAACTTCCTTCATAAATATGTATAACATATTAATGAAGAGTGTGATATGTAGAAATTACTCAATTTGTAATGATTAAATTGTTTTCATTTTGTTAACATTTAATGATGGTTATAATTGCATATTCTAATCTATACATTGTAATTTTAAGTATCCGGGTAATTTAAAATAACCTAAATTTTTTAGGGTGTAGATCTTTATTGTAGAGATTGTAAAAATTTCTTAATGGAATTGCAATTTCAAATTTCTAACAAATTTGATGATAAAATAATGATTGAAACTTTAGAAAACCATTAAAAAGTGGAATGTTTTAACTAACCTTTTGATTACACTAATTGGTATTGCTACACTATTATGTAGAAAGGACTTACATATTTCATTTTAAGTTTTTTTATTTAGATAATTTTATGATTAACAATGAAAATAATTATTTTGTTTTATTGTTGTATTTTTATAAGAATAGTTAATCAATAAGAATCTAACAGCAATTTAATTGGCATTGTCTACGTTGAAATATATACTTTTCATATCTAAAAAAATTTCAAATCCATTTCATTAAAACAAAATAAAGTATTTCAAATCCAAAAATATTATGTTCTTGCTTAATTTCAAATTCAAAAGTGTATATCTCAAAGTATACAATATTTGTTAGTTTATTGCTAGTAACTATACAGTGTTTGCCTATCATTATTATTACTATAAGGTATATCTTCTAAATTATGCAACTTTATGAGTAACCATAAAAATATTTGTCTGGTTTTATTATTGTATTTCTATATATATTACACGAAGGAGAATCATTATGGTATGGTATTATCTAAATTGAAATATATACTTTTGTATTTAAAACATTTCAAATCCAAGAACCTATTCAAATTAAAACAAAGTATTTCAAATCCAAGAATATTATGTATTTGTTCTTTTTTAATTTCAAATTCAAATTCAAAAATGTATAAGTATACAATATTTGTTAGTTTATTGCTAGATGTATTATGTTTGCCTACTATTATTATTATAACAAATATCATCTAAGTTATGCAAAAAAATATTGCTTCTCAACAATAAAATAATTTGGTGCTTTTCCTTTCATGATGGTGTAGGACAAAGAATGATAAATTAATGATATGTATGCTTTGATTTGTTTTTTTTTATGCTAGGTGCCTTGAATAATGTGGACCTCCACCAACCACTGCTTGCCTTTTTAACTCACAAGACATCTCTATGAATAATAAACACCTAATTATATAACATTTAATGCTCTATATGTTGGTGTGTACATGTCGAATCTAAAGTAACTTTAAATCCGACAATATACACACCAACATATAGCTAACAACCTTGTTATCATTTTTACTTACAAACCCCACAAAGAGACCCTTCCATAATTATCATTTCCAAACATCATGTATACCAAGAAAAAAGCTTGACGAACTCCAAAACTCTAACATGGTTATTTTGTGCAAGTTCAAAATTTTGGATGTCTTTTATCTAGCCTTAAATTATAGAATAATGGAGAACTAATATTGCAATAGAATGGGCATGATTAGTTTAACATGAAATGCATCGAATCATGTTGTGCCATCTCTCTCTTCATTTTGGGCAAGTGCTAAGCACCTCACATTAAATTGATTAATGTTGTAGTAGAGTGCACAAAAACCATTACATAGAGAGGAATTCCAAATCCAATGGCCTTTATTCACTACGTGGCGGTGTTTAATATTTTGTCACAAAGTGCTTAAATCTTAGGCTCAATTTTTGGTGTTTTACATTTCATTTAAAATATTATCACTTTCACACGAGTTTTTTGATTTTAAAATAAAAAATTGGTTGGGTCGTAGACTGTATATTGCTAGTCGTTTACGTTACAGTTCGGCCATAAAAACGGTTTGTAACATAAATGACTAGCAATACACAATCTGCGATCGAACATTCAATGTTGGGTAGGTGGTATATACACTGGCGAATATACTTCGATGTATATATCAAGGTGATTCGACAATGTATATATACCACTTGCCGCAACATTAAATTTTGTGTAGTAGATCGCTTATTGCTCGCCTAAACATTGATGCTAATTATACATATAGTGTACATACACAATACCGCTCTGTCCAATTGATGCATTGTATGTTAATATACAAAGGCCTTGTCTAAACTTTCTATGTTTTGATTTGGCAATATAAATTTGGGCGAAAGCTAAATTTTTTGTTATTTAAATTGCATAAATGAATTCAAATTGCTGAAAAAACCCCAAGACACTAGGATTATACAAACTTAACCACTCAAATTTACAAATCTAACAAATTTTTACTGAATTTCGAGAAAAATTAAACGGATAATATCCCTGAATTTCTCTCTATTACATTCATGAATCATGTTTTTGGGCATCATGCAACTTTTGTGCTCTATAATATTTACGTCAAAGGCACTCTTTAAGGGAGAGGTTTTCTCAATTTTTTATCATTTGTCGACAATGTATAGACTAATGCCATTTGTCGTTGTCTTATTACACGTTAAACCCTTCTCCTCAGGTTGCCTCTCGTTGCCACCATTGTCTACTGGTCAAGCCGGTCTGTTCTCCTCTGGTTGCACTACTGCCGCCATTGTCTACTAGTCAATCCCATTTGTTACATGTTAAACCTCAGATTGGAGATTGGAGGAGGTCACGAGATCGAACCTTAAGCTATCAATGCCATCCAAAAGAAGAAGCATATTGAGGGAACAAGCATTGGCTGCTTGGCGCTTCAATCCCTCAGATACAACCAATGACCAAGACGTTGTGTAGTCCTTTCAGGGCTCCCAGCTAGACATGGAAATCGTAATCAGAGCTCTCAAGAGGGGTCGTATTGAACTCGAGAGCAGAGGAAGGTGTTATAATCGGGACTTCAAACGAGAATATTGCAGGAAGTCACTTACACTAACATAAAATGATGATTCTCTCTCAGCGGAAAAACCATCCATTATTTCTTTGGGTTGTCCACTTTCAATGAATATACAGTGGTGCAAATGTCCTGTGTTGCAAAAGTGAACACGGAAGCTCCGTTGGACAAGATATGTTTTCTTGGATGCAGAGTTCCTGCAAGGAATATAATTATACAATCTTCTCTTAAATATATACAACTAATATTCTTTCCTGTCAAAATACACGAAAGTTCAAAGGTTGATGCATGAGATGTTAGAAAAACCGGATCACAGAGAAATAAAATAAAACAAATGCAGAAATAAAACACAGAAGATATACAATACAATAGAGACACATATATACGTGGTTCACCTAGTGTGGGCTACATCCACCAGAGAAATTTCCAGGTCCTTCCTTTATTATTATCCAACAAATGAAGGGATACAATCTACATCACACTCGATGTAACTTCCTCTTCTTTCTCTCACAATCTCCTCACTCAGAATACAACATTCACAATGATACATAGCCGCAATACATTTCCCTCATAAAAGAGGGTTACCTTCTAGGGAAAAAAGCCCTAACATAACTTCTACCATCAGATTTGCAACCTTATAATGAACGGTCCATATTTACTATGGAATTACAATATACATTTACAAGGCAATTTTTCCTTTGGGGGCTTCACCCCCGAACCCTTGTTAGGGGCTCACTTTCGCTTGGACCTCGCAGGGGGGGTAACCCCCCCCATGCAGTCCCCGGTGTGGAGGAGTGTACATTCTTCCGGGGTGTAAAGTCTTCATGGGGTATAAACACAGCTGAAAACAAAGACCTCTGAATCACGAAGATATTCAGGCTCCACAACCAACATGAGAAAATGAGTACTCGACATTGATTTGCAGGATTAGGAGCTGCTTGGAATGGTGGCAAGGTGAAGCCCGATGATTCAGTAGAAATCTTTAGATTGGGCACCATTGGCTTGGCTGTAATTTGTCAAGAATATCTCAAGCAACAGAAGCTATACATATACATGGCAATGTGTTCTTGTGCTACAAAGATTAGTTAGTACTTTGTGTCTTTCTAATTTTCCGCTACTAAATCCTACCCTGTTCAGGTTGCAGAAGGTGATCGAATAGCTGGAGGTTCCAGATTCCTTGGTATTGGCATCAATCCAGTAAAGGAAGAAACATGTGGGTTGGAATCCATATACACAACAATAACTTTCTAGACAGGAGATTGTATTGATCGTCTATTTCCCTTTAAATTTTGCACATGGTTATGGAATATGTGTTGAAATTGATAACTGCCTTCTCTTTTCCTAACAACTAAATGCTTTGGAGTCACTGAGTTCCTTAATTCTTCATATTTCGATAAGCCCATTCAAGAGGTAATCTGTACCATGAGCGTTTGTTCTTTTGGGACAACAACCTTAACAACATCTGCAACAATTGTTTTCTGACTAAGTAAAATGTATTGTTGATTGCATGTGATTAGAGAGATGACTAAAGGAGGAGTTTATTCAAGCTACGAATGCATTGGAAGAGTCGAACTTATGCTTGCCGCACTTCAATGCTCTCACCCAGTTTGATTTTTTGTGTCCTCAATGCTTTGTCTCTGTTTCTTATGTTAATTACAACCGTTCTTCAATGATCCAACTTATGTAAGGAATTAATTAAGTCTGTTACCTCCACTGTCATCTCATGTTTACTCGGCATGTATGTGTATTTGCTTTGCAGGCACGAAGAAGAACAATTATATTGGGTTTAGATGAAATGGATAAGAAGTTGAGTTTCAATCCCTTGGAGCTTCTACAAGGCCGGAAGCTAAAATATGTAGCCTTTGGAGGTTTCAAGAATTCAGATATACCCAAGCTCATAGATAATGTAACTTCTCCTTCTTTCTCTTATCCACCTCCAAAGAATTCTGATATAACCAAGATGGTAGATAAATACATGAACATCATAACTTCTCTTTCTTTCTCTTATCCCCTTCCATCTTTAATTTTGTCGTTTTTGTCGAATGCATTGGAACAAGAATTGAGAAATCAAAGTGTTGATGAGTGCATGGATTTGATTTAGACAAGTATGTAACTCATAGACTGGTGTTCTCATATATTAATGCAACGATGGAGATGCTTATAACTGGGAAGTGCTTACGATGTGCTCTGCAAATGAATGAATATTGTGAAGGGGTGAATACTGAATGGTCAACTTCCGTTGATCTTTGAAAAATCAGAGTACTCTGTATTATTAATTATTTAATTTATGTGTATTCATTGTTTAGAAATAAAACTGATAAGGCTAACACTTTAGAACGCTTTCACTCAAATGAATTTATGGAATTGAGCAATTCTTAGGCCAACTTCATTAGTCTTCTTCTCCTTTTCGTTCAAAGATGAATTTGTATGTAAAAAATTAATTTTGCAACCTCTGGTTGTGGAGGTGGATTTCTTTATGTAAGGAACATATAAGAAAGAGAGTGGAGCCTGGAGGATGGGTAGAAGATGATGGAGGATCAAGAGTCAGGACCATGAAGAGTGTACAAATCCGTCCATGGTCTTTAAGTTGG